>WWET01005588.1:30806-41993 GCA_011038615.1 Limnodynastes dumerilii | reverse complement strand
ATGACAACACCATGCGAGCCCTGGGCTCCTCTTCACTCCAGGAGGTTCACCTCAAAGTGATTCATAGGGTTTACATATCACAAGCCCAAAGGAAATATATGGTTAAGGATGAGACTGGGTCCTGCCCGAAATGCAATGCACTCAAGGCCACATTCATCCACAACTTCTGGGAGTGCAGGAAAATTCGTAAATTTTGGGACAAGATCTTAGTTTTTATAAAGTCCATTTTCCAATGTCAGCTCCCTAAGAGTTTTTTGGCCCTGATGTGGGCAGATTTTACTGACTGGGCTGATTCCCCAGAAATTAAACATAACATCCCTCTCCTTTCTATGATAGTCACCATAGCCAAGAAGGTTATCCTGAGGTGTTGGACCAAACCTACTCCCCCCTTTTTAGGGACGGTTAAAGAAATGCTGCTGGAGTGCCTCTACTTGGATAGGAGGGACACTCTCCCAGATATTAGTAAGGGTGTGTATAAATTTTACAAAAAATGGGGCAGATATATTGAGTTCCTCCCGACAGAACAAAGAAATCATATTCTTAAGCTTTTTGAGTCCACGCAGTGGTATTTATATAAATATGGAACCTTTACCTGGAGCAGCCCGATGGGTGTCGAATCCTAGTGGCCATGCATGTGATTTGTGGAGGGTCAGCATGTCAATAACTTGGGCTACCATTTTACAGTTGCTTATTTTTTCCCGAAGTACTCTGGGGGTAGGTTTTCGTGTTTTTGTGAAAATAAATAATTAATGGCATGGTATGTTTATATGCTTAAACCTGACTTTTGGGCTGTTGGGTTACCTTACCTTGTTTCTTCTCAGGTATGTCTATGTTGATGCAGACCAGATATTGTAAATAGTTTTAGTTCATTGTTAGTCTAACACTTACTCGCTTTTGGACGTAACCTTCAAGTTCACCTACATGCTTGTGACTTGCTAATACTTTTACCCATTTTATGCCATGTTAATTCACTTAATGGTAACATAGATGTATTGGCCGACTTACGGCTCACACTGTACCTTGTAATGTCACACGGTACCTTGTAATGTTAACAAATGTCCTAGTGTTTACCCTTGCATATACTCTGGTTATCACCAATGTCAGCTAATTTGTGTCTTACATTGTCAATGCAAGAAAAACTCAATAAAAAGTGTTTTAAAAAAAAAAAAAAAAAAGTACCGCCGGAGCAACCTGACATCAATATGGCGCAACTACTGGAGGCAAATACTGCTTCGGAAACCAGGCTGTCAGCGCAAATAGGAGAGGTTAAAATGGATACCATTTCAGTGCAAGATGTTCAGAAAATTTGAGAGAGAGTGGGGGAAGTAGAGGCTAGAGTGTCTACGATTGAGGATTCCGTTACTCCACTTAAGGCGCATATGTCGGATGTGCAATCGCTGCTGTCTACCTTATGTGCTAAAATCACTGATATGGAAGGACGCCTGCAGAGAAATAACATCTGGTTTATCGGTTTTCCGGAGAAATCGGAAGGCACCCAGCCGGAAAGTTTCCTTGAATCCTGGTTCATACTGCCGGGCCAGAGCCCTCCACCGGGCGCACCTCTGAAAAAATATTTTTACACTCACCATTTGATGTCCGCATCTTGGGAAGCCTTCAAATGTTCTTTTACAGATGTCTTCTATTCTTTTCTTGCAGCTTGGTTAATCTTCTTCTGTTGACACGCAGCAGATCTTCTTTCCTACATCACAGCATCTTCTTATGATGATCAGGTCACTAAAGGGCAATATTTTTATACTACAGGTGACGTCAGGTCCTGCAGTATAAAAACAGCGCCCCCTAGTGACCGGATCGTCCGAGGTGGCTGAGGTGGCTATATACTCATTTGCAGTTGCAGCATCCGGGGAGTACGGAGTCGGTAGGGGTCTCCCTGGATGCTGCAAAGGCATTTGATTCAGTAGATTGGCCATATTTGTGGGCGGTATTGGAGAAAATGGGCGTGGGCGCTTGCTTTATCGGGTGGGTCAAGATCTTATATTTGTCCCCAATGGCTAGGGTGTGCATTAATGGTTTTGTGTCTGATAGTTTTGAGTTGGCGAGAGGTAAGAGGCAGGGGTGCCCACTCTCGCCAACCTTATTTGCCCTTGCAATTGAGCCCTTGGCCTGCTCTATTCACTCCCATCCAGGGATTAAGGGAATTGTTACAGGTAACACTGAGGAGAAAATTGCACTATACGCTGATGACCTCCTCCTGTTCCTAGCTGATTATCAGGGATCCATGGCGGCCTTGCTTCAGATGGTAGATAGATTCGGGAAATATTCATGCCAATGAGCGGTGCAGTACCTGAGTCCCCGCTCGCTTCTTGCTCCTTACAGTAGACATCCAAGTTTCAATATTTAGGCATAACGATTTCGAATACTATGTCAGATTTCTGCTCTCTGAATCTGTTGCCCATGATCCATACGCTGGGTGTCAGGATGAGGTCTTGGAGTAAACTGCCCCTTACTGCCATGGGAAGGGTTAATCTGATTAAGATGACAGTACAGCCTAAGCTACTGTACGTTCTCCTCCAGTCGCCTGTGTATATCAACCGCAAGCTGTTTGCCAAACTTAATTCCTTAACTACTACATTTGTGTGAAGGGGTAAGAGAGCCAAGATAAGTAGGGAGAATCTATGTAGACCCAGACTAAAGGGGGGTATAGCTCTTCCCCAAACTACATTTGTGTGGGGGGGTAAGAGAGCTAGGATAAGTAGGGAGAATCTGTGTAGGCCTAGACTAAGGGGGGGAGTCCCCCTATGGAGATTTGCACTGGACCCTGATTGAACAGGCTGGGTTCCACCACACCCCGTCCCAGGCGCTGTTGGCTGGTCCGTATCCCCGTACCTCAGCACCTATCATCCTGCAGGCTCAGAAGGTATGGTCTTTGGCGCATGCACTTTTTAAAGGTAAAGATATAGATCCAGCTACGCCATTATGATATAATTCGAGCTTTGGAGTTCTGAGCAGGTATGAAAATCCTGGAGTTTGGACTCGATATGATATCTCCACTTTTCACCATATATTTGACAGTGGGAAATTTTAAGTATTTTCACAGCTACAATCTGAGTTTTCGGTGCCCGCCTCCATGTGGCTGCAGTACTTATGATTGCGACATGAAGTGAGTGCTCAGTTTCATTTGGGTGGTCCTGAGTTAAGAGTATCTCCGATTTGATCGCTCTTGAATGAGGCTGGAGAGGATCATGTGATATCCAGGATATATGCTCATTTACTGGCTGCTGTGCCTGAGGTAGCACTGGAGCGTTTGAGGGGTCAGTGGGAGGCAGATCTTGGCCCATTGGAGGATGAGCATTGGGAGGTGATGTTGGGTAGTTCCTATCAGCTAAAGACAAGTGTCAGGTTCCAGCAGATCCAAATATTCATTCTTCACCGAGCATATCTCACTCCTGCTAGATTGGCTAGAATAAACGATTCAAGAGCTGACACGTGCCCAAAATGTGGGGAAGGTGACGCCAACTTCATGCATCTGTTATGGTCATGTGGGCATGTGCAGAGATTCTGGTGGTCTGTAATACGTTGTATTAGTAAAACTGGTGTACATGTGCCGGAGATTATGCATAGGTGGTGTCTATTCGGGCTTGGATTGGAGGATGCTTTTAATTTCTATAAGCAAATATATGTAAAGTGTCTGTGTATGTGGGCCAAGGTGTGCATTGCCAGAATGTGGTGTGCTCCCGTGCCGCCTCTGGTTGGGGACTGGATTCGTCTGGTGAATACTTCATTGGCACATGAAAAATGTATGTTTACTAATAAAGGGTGCCCGCAAAAATTTTATAAGATCTGGGATGTCTGGGTTGAATCTGAATATTATGGGTTGGTCTCTGCTGATGCCACATGATAGATTGGGAGGGGGAAATGAATAATGGAAAATGTATTTATGGGACGATGGTCTTTTGGTCGCTCACCACTCCAGGGTAGTAGTTCTGTTCCTTTTTCTGTCATTAGAAGATGTATGGTTACAATGATAAATGATGTTATGTAAGATGTTGATAATACTGAATGCATCAAATATGTTGAATGATTTGTTATGTACAAGATGTTGCATATTTTTTATGGTATAACTGCAGCTGACTTTATAAAAACTCAATAAAAACGTTTGAATAAAAAAAAAGGCAAATTTATTGATAGTTATTACAAACATTAACAAAACTAGTGCTACAGTAGCAAATATCAGCATATATTGCAAACAAGCATGTTGCACATATAACATAGGGCCTGATTAACACTTAAGAGAAAATTTTAGGAACGATCCTAAATTTATGCACGCAAAGATAAGTACGAAGATTCACAGATCCTAAAGAAAAATTCTAACCACACCCCTAGCTTCTTAGGATTTAAGAACGTTCTTATCTTTAGGGCCCATATTCAGACCTCCGTTTTCTGTGCCGTACGTCCGTAAATAAGTGATTGTAGTTACTAGGCATGCGTAGTAATTTTTGGATGCTATTTACGTTGCGTTTCGCTACATAGATTGCATACAGGCAGTCTTAAAGACCGTGTGAACACAATCCACATAGCAAAAAGCAACGTAAATTGCGTACAAAAATTACTACGCATGCCCAGTAACTACAATCGCTTATTTACAGACGGACTGCACAGAAAACGGAGGTCTGAATATGGGCCTAGGTTCTTATAATTAGGAACGGCTTGGTTTCCCAACTAAGTATCATGCATAAATGTATGATCTTTAATATCCTCATGATTCATGACTAAGCAAAGCAACACATTGTTTCAATTAAGAAGCAGATTGTTTTTCTTATGTTTCCCCTTTTTTATAATTAAAAAAGTATGCCGAGCGGAAGCAATGCCAGACTAACCCAAGGGGATGACAGGCCCAGTGGACAACAAAATCACAATGTCAGACCAATAAATAAAACATTTTATTCTTTCTTCCGGGAGATCTCAATGGTAAAAAAAAAGAGCAAACAGTATGGTGGAGCTTAATGATGCATTTTGTGTCATCAAACCCCTCTGCCATCCTTTCAACTCTATGGGTCACAGTATTGATAGGCCGAGAGTGGGATTTAAGGCTAGTAAATGCCTTTAAATCACATCATCAAGCCCCGACAGACTGACTTATAACGCTGTAACCTATAGCATTGATAATAATTGGGAGGGACTCAATATAATCTTGGGTTTGAACCCCGTCGTGCATAAATGTGGAAGATTTGCGTGCTCTCCCAGGATTCCAAGAGCAATGCTTAATTCCAGAGCCTCCTGAACATTACGGCGAATTGGCAAGTATTATTTATGCATTTGTGTGCATAATTGTTCATCTAAATGATACTATCGTGATAAATAGGACTGTAGCTTTTAATTGATGCCGTGGGACTAATATATTTGTGTTTGTTTTTCTGAGCAGATGTTTTAATTAGCTGAAATGCACAGATGTTTCCTGAACACTTATTACAATGTCTCTGTGGCGTAACCCTCAAGAGATCTTTTAAGAGCTATAGAAACTCTCACCTTCCAATATAGGTAATTGTTATGAGCCTGGGTCTTTATTTATTTGGGAGGATGAAGTAAAGGTGTCCTCTTGCAGATATCCTTTTTTCCAAGAGTATGTTTTGAACACATAATATAATAAGAACTATTCTGTAAGTATCTTACCTGAAAATAAGCATTATTATATCTGTAACTTTAAAGCTTTAATAATATTTAACTTATAAAAAGAAGAATATATAAGTCATCAAACCTTGATTCAGAGTACGTCTATGCTTTTTATATGCAATGTGTATCACAATATCACAATGTTTATGATTGCAGTAAGTGAAAGGGCTTCCTGATATCCCTAACTATTGTCAGAGACAATAGTCGGTGCAGGTTACACCTGTGCCAAGGAATGCCTTGCAGTCAAGTTTGCTAGTGTTTCTTAGGGTTACCACCTTTTGAAAAATAAATTTCCGGACACTTAGCTTCATCATTTATACAGTCCTACATGTCCAGTACATACTCTACTCTATAGTTGCACATTACCCACTCCCCCACGTACTATATCCGCACCTTACCCCCTCCCTCACATACTATATCTGCACATTACTTCCTCCCTCACATACTATAGCCGCCAATGAACTTTAAATAAAAATAAAAGTCTCCTACCTATTTGCTGTCTTGCGCTCTCTGCCTCCACACACCCCGTTCTCCGCGGCGCTGCTGCTGCTCCTTAAAGACGCTGACGTACGTCAGCGTCACACTGTAATGCCATTGTGTTGTCATAGCAATACATACACAGAGCCTGGACGCAGCGGTCCGGGCACTGTGTATGTGTCTGTGACAATAAAGCGTCCGGGAACAATACTATTTTTATAATTACATTACATTTCAGAGGCAGAAATGTAATGTATCTCTAGAAATAGTATTATTCCCGGACATTATATAGTCCGGGAATGGGACCCCTCCGGACTCCGGACACCGGTCTCAATTACCGGACTGTCCGGAGCAATCCCGGACGGGTGGTAACCCTAGTGTTTCTGTGAACCTTTAACTTCTTAATGCAAACACATTGGGCTGGATCCAGACTTAAGTAAGTGCTTGAAATTAGTTACTCCTGGGCTAAACCATGTTGATTGCAGGGGAGTCATATTTCATCTGTTGCAAACAGTATTAGAGTAGAGAGGTGATGTTTCCTGTCCCACGTCTAAATAACTGTGTGATAGTAAAGCTGGTCAGTATCTGTGTACAGTAACCAATTCAAAGAAATATGCCTATATGCAAAGAATACAATTAACTTGACTCCTGCAATCAACATGGTTTAGCCCAGGAGTAACTAATTTCAAGCACTTACTTAAGTCTGGATCCAGCCCAATGTGTTTGCACAAATTGTCCACACAAAAAGGACAATTTAATGAATAAAAAACATTTACACCAAACCCTGAGCTGGTTAATTTTTGCAGAGGGGTACCGTTGATATTTTGGTTTATTGTGCAGGCTATGGTTACTGGATTATGCTGGGGGCAATTTTGACAGCATAGCGGGCAGTGGCTGGCAGGGCATGCTGGTGATAGTAGTTCTACTAGCGCAAGCATGCCTTGTTATTCATGGGCATACTTGCGCTGGTAGTCCTACTAGTCCCCCTGCCTGTACTTAATTTTTTTATTTTTTAAACATAGGTTGTGTTGGCGGGGCAGGCGGGAGGAGGGGTTTATTTTTTACTATGTTAAAAAAAAACCTGCGGTCGGAGCTATTTTTTTACAGTGCGGATGTGCCTTGCACATCCGCATACTACTCTGAAGTAGCACCCTACGTGCTATTCAGAGTGGGCTATAGGATGCACGAAAGCGCATCCTTGAATAGCCCGTAGTCAAATTACCATGTGCAATTCCGTATCTCACATGCTCGTAACTCTGAATCCAGTCCCATGTCTACTTAATATTTCTGTTAGGGTACCAGGAACTCTTTCAGTGAGTAAAAGGCTTGGAAATTGCTAATGTCCTTTTTTCTTTGAATATTTAGGCATGAGAATTTAAATTCACATCTGAAATAACATTTCATTTTATGAAATTAAAGCAACTTTGGAAAACATCTTCAGTACACTTTGATGCATTCTGATATCAGAGTACGTAAGCTAAAAGAATGACTAATGCAACGATTATTATTCAATTCATCTTGCTTGGCTTTCCAATACCAAAATGGCTCTGCACTCCCCTCTTTTCTTTCTTTTTAATACTGTATGTGTTCATTATATGTGGCAATGTTATGATCATCTTGGTGGTGAGGAATGAACCAAAGTTACACAACCCTATGTTTTTCTTCATAGCTAATTTTTCCTTCCTGGAGATATTGTACACAACAGTCGCTGTGCCAAGGATGATACGAGATATAATAGTGGAGGACACATCTATTAACTTCAGTTCTTGCATTGCCCAATTTTATTGCTTTATGATATGTGGAGCTAATGAGCATTGTCTGCTGGCTGTTTTAGCTTATGACAGATTTATTGCTATCTGCTATCCACTTCAGTATACAACTATTATGAAACCAAAATACTGCATGCATTTGATTGTGAGTGCTTGGCTCCTATGCATTCTGGCTCACATTCCTACAACATTCTCCCTCTACAAAACTGAATACTGCAGTGACAGAATTAACCATTATTTCTGCGATATTACGCCGCTTCTTCAGATTTCCTGCCATGAAGGAAATGAAATAGGAAGAGTTTTTTACATAATTGCTTCTACTATAATTCTAAGCTGCTTCTTTATGATATGTCTGTCCTATGGTTTCATCGTATATACTGTACTCCATATAAAATCCCATCAAGGACGCAGTAACGCCTTTTCCACCTGTGCTTCCCACCTTACTGTGGTTGCAATATTCTATAGCTCCTGCAGCTTCATGTATATTAGACCAGGTTCATATACGTTCTTTCATGTGGATAAAATTGTTTCAATAGCTTATGTTCTTATTGTGCCTCTATTGAATCCCATTATATACACATTCAGAAATAAGGCAATGAAAGCTGCTATAAGAAATTATATAAAAACAAATTAAACGTAACTGAATTTGTCAAAATTCATATACATTGAAATTCTATTATAAATAAAGACTTATCAAAATCAATACCATCAAATCCTTTTCATAACTATATTGAAGTTTCAAATTTAATAAACAAACGATTTTGTTCAAATGTATATTTGTGGAAATTTCAGAATGACAGAAAGTGTAAGGTTTCAATTTTTTTGTGTTTTTTAATTGTTAATATTTAATCCTACCTGCACACAGTGGACTGACAAGAGTTTCTCTTTGCAGTTACTTATCAAGTAAGTAATTCAGAGGTCTCAGTTAAGATTACAGGACTGGAACCTTAGTTTTTTACCAATGGCATAGAGTATCATGGTAAAATTTTACACTGTACATGCAATTGCAGGTGATCCAGAAACACAACTGACTGCTGTACCTACTTGAGTTCTGAATGGCTTTTCAATGGTGTAAAAGGGTAGTGAAACGTAGTCAATTAGCAGTGTAAGTGTGATCACGTGAGTGTGTCTGATCCAGAGTTGAATGCAGCCATATGCATGCACAGCTTACAGCAAACCATTTGCACCGTGAACAGGTCATGTCTAAATTCAGATGATTATTGCATTAGCATTTCATACTTATAATGTAATACAGAGTTACAATTCTTGAGAATTATGTACGTGTAAAATAATACCACGGTTATTACTATAACATAATTTTTTTATTATTATTATTATTTCTGACTAAATAAATTCTTGGTTTGTCATGTACAGCCCCTGAAGTGACCTCCACTATTACTACATTCAAAGAATGAACCGCAGTTCTGGATACCACTGGGCTGATGTTCAGCCCAGTGCCTGGGTCTGTTGTCAGGTGTCTTCTCCTCACTATCCTTCATAGATTGTCTCTGGCATTAATCTAATTAAACCAGTTTCCATCAGGACTCTAGGCTAGATTATAAGTGGTCTATAATTGTTGTCAATGATCTTCATGATCTTCATGTCTGTTCTGTTTTGAATTGCCTGTTTCCTATTGCCTGCAACCTTCCAGGACTAACGCCTGCTGACTTTCTTGCAGTTCAGTACTCTGTACTACATACCTGCATCAGCGTCTGGGTGATCTCTTGTGCTGTCAGTACAGCTTTTGTCTCGTGTAATCTTTGTTATATTTAACTGCTCCAACAGCATTCTGACTGTTGCAATCTGTTTATATTTTACTGTGTGTTGTCACAACAGCTTCTGTCTCTCACAATCTATATTATACACCTTATACTATTGCACTTTTGTTCCGTGGATTTCTGTATCTTTTTACTTTTACACTGGGTATAATTAGTCCTCTGCATTTTAATCACTTATGTGTTCCAGTTCATGGTTCGCAACACACCCCGGATCTCAGGGGCTGTTAATTGTATTGTGACCTTCCTCCAGCAAACTTCAAGACTCCATGTTCAGGCAAACAGTCAAAACAGCCCTGACAGCGCCCTGGTCAAGTTTCCAATAGTATGCAGGACTGTTGTCCTGTGTGAATAAAATCCTGGACCCCTTGTGGAGGACTCTCTTTCTGTTTCTTAACCAACAGATGCATGACCACAAAAATCCAGGAGTGCTTTTTGTCCGTGTTACATGGTATAGCTTTTCACAGAGATTTTGTTCTATGTTTGTATCGTGCCAGCTCTTAGAATTTCCTTTGGTCTTCCTCTCTTTGTAAACCCAGAGATACACATATTCTCTTGTCAGACAGCATCAAAGTTCTAGTTAGGTTTCCTTTTCCTAGCGCCTAGTTCCTAGAAACAAGAGTCCCCAGTGATACATCCCAAGGAGGAATCTCCAGTGTCAGGGTTCAAGCTCCGATATTAGCCACCAGTGTTGGGGTTCCAGATCTGAATCCAGTCTTCAGTGTCAGGATTATGGTTTAAACCCATCCTTCAGTGTCAGGGTTCCATTTCCAATTCCTGCATCAAGGTTCAAGATTTGATCCCAGCCTTTAGTGGGGGTTCCACCTCCAATCCTAAACTCCCAGTCTCCAGTGTTTGGGTTCAAATTCCATATTCTGTCTCCAGTGTTAGGATCCTGTGCCTTTCTGCCTCCAGTGTTGGGCTCTCATGTCCTTCCATCTCTAGTGTTAGGGCACATGCCCTAGTAGCCATAGTTAAGGTGCTTACCTCATGTTGTCACAGTTGAGACTACCCAGTCCACAGACATTCCACTCTCCAAAGTCAGTGCCACAGATGGTCCATGCTCCCAAACTAGAGTCACAGATTGTCATAAAAGCTGTAACTTTGCTTGTGAATTCCTGTATCTGTTTACTTCTTCCTTATTATGTGTATAATAAATCCTAATCTTTTTCTATTCTTGGTTTGCAACACACCACAGATCTTGTTTTAGAGTACTCCTGCAAAGTAGAGACTGGTAGACTGTCATTTATGAGAAGTTTAGTTGTAATAAGACATTTAAATATAAATAAAATTAGATAAAATTTTATATTTTTTAAAGTAAAACATACAATCACACACTACACACACAACACACACACACACACACACACACACACACACTGCCCATACAGTAACACACACACTGCCTATAACATCACAATGCCCATACAATCACACACACATGCACACACACTGCCCATAACATCACAATGCCCATACAATAATACACACACACTGCCCATACAGTAACACACACCCCCTGCCCATACTTTCTAATG
>WWET01005588.1:13772-24746 GCA_011038615.1 Limnodynastes dumerilii | reverse complement strand
AACCTCATTACCCTCCCTCCCCCCGCCTCCCTACACTAACTAGAGCGTAGTAACGCTGGGGGACGGACCCTCCAACGTTACTATGCTGGTGCTACTGACGCCCAATCCATGATCGGGCGTTGACGTAGTTACACCGGGCGATATCTGCCCGGCGCATGCGTAGATCGGCTTTACAGACGATCTTATGCTTAAGCCCACCATAGTTACTATGACGGGCGTAGCTCTGGATCAGCCCCTATGTGTCTGCAGCCTCCCAGTATCCCATCATGTCACTGCAGCCCCTCACTATCCCTATCATGTCTCTGCAGCCCCTCAGTATCCCCATCATGTCTCTGCAGCCCCCCAGAATCCCCATCAATTGTATCCAGCCACCCAATATCCACATCATGTCTCTGCAGCTCCCCCCCCAGTATCCCCATCCTGTTTCTGAAGCCCAACAATAGCCCCATCATGTCTCTGCAGCCACTCAGTATCCACATCTCCCCTTCAGTCTCTCCCCTTTTACATTGCCACTCTTTACTTCCTCCTCCACAGTACACTCTCTTTCTACTTTATGTTCCTACAGGAAGTTCCTGCATGAGCTGCTGTGGCAGTTACATAGAGCAGCTGAAAGGAGTTTTCCAATTGCTAAATGTAACTGCTGCAGCAGCTGCTGTATGAGCTGCCAGTCTCCATAGTGGGGAGAAATCAGTGCCTCTCCAGCCTGGTCCCGGTCTACGGTGCATCATACAACTTACCACCTCGTGTCAGCCCTGATCCTCAGTTTTCTCATAGCAGATGCAAAAATCTGCATCTTATACTGTGTGGGCAGAAAACGTGCATCCATTTGAAACATGCACATTTTAATGCAGAAGTCCAGATGAGTTTGCAAGTTTCAAATTTTTTTCATTTTTTTAAACAACCGAATTAAATCCCTAAAAAAAAAAAAGTATACTCTATTAAAAAGTGCCTGAGTAAAATGTACGACAAAATGCTACTATTCAGGCTTTTTAAAAAATCACTATTGTGTACAATAAGACCAGAAATATATTTTAAAAATAATTGATACTTATAGTTAACCTTTAACTATTTGCACTATGTTTAAATAGTTAAAAAGAGTCATTAAATAAATTACACTACATTTTTACACTTACACCAAACCCCTGAGCTGGTATAAAATTTTAGGTGGAAGTGAAGTGTTTCCACAGCAGCACTAAACCGGCCCCTTTCTCATATAAATAAAGTGAAACACTCCATTCGTTTCATAAAAACAATATTTTTTGTCTGCTTTCAAAGTATTACTGTAAAAAAAAAAAAAAGGTTGCCTACTAGTTTATTTACATTTGATAAAGGGCTTTATTAGGCTCAATTATGGTTTTATTCATACACTCCAGCAGAAGTCATTGATTAAAAGAACCAAGCACCGTGTAGGTGCAAGGTAATATTTTTTAAAATCCAACAAAGTTGTCCGAGTTTTTATTTGTATGTATGTTGGATGCTGTGAGGTGAGGTCATCAATCGCTGATCGTTTAATTCTCTTCCAAATGTCAAATTAAGATTCTTTGCTAAAATACTAGTCATCTGGATCAACATGAGACTTCCTAAAGGGCTACACTCCTGAAAAACATTTATTTATTTTAGTTAACTCTACAAGCTACAGTAAGAGGAAGGGGAAGGAGAGGTGTCTTTCCAGATTAACCCCCCACCTTCCTATTAAATCTATAGAGTTTAATCTTGTAATTGTTTTGTTCTCTTTATGGAGACATCCATAATTCAGCAGGTAGTACTGTAAATCAATGTGAAAAGAAAACACTTTTCATAAGGATTCAATTCAGAAAACTATATCTTTTAAACTTCAGTCTAATTGCATATTACATGAAAATATTATTGTCTAGCACCCCAAGGTTTACAATAATATATATAAATATATCATTTAGCTAATGTATAGAGTAAATAATATTAGAATTCAATAGTCAGAGTATCATTGTATATCTATGGTAATCCTTTACAGATATTAAGGCAGTCCGTGTTTTTACTCTTGCCTTGTGCGTAAAAGCGCCCATTAGTACTTACTGTGCATACGTGCGGCCATGTAACTCAGAGTGTAAGGGTCTTCATCGTAACAGCATCGTAACTACGGACGAAGGGGCGTGTCAGCCATAGCACACCTGTAATTATGCTGTGGAGGCGGGGTGAGGCATTTAAATTGTACAGCATGGGCGTGCTTAGCTGCGTAAGTACGTTCATCCGTTACGGCCAACAAGAGTAACCCATGGAAAAGTTAAGGTAGTGTTTGGAAAGCGTAAAAAGGTAAAAGTACGTACGACCGAGGGGAATGCCTAGTAATTACGATCACGTAGATACGCTATGCGTTGAAACGGAAAGGGAACGTAGTTCTGGATCCACCCCATTGCTTGGAAAATATAATTTTTTTTAAATGATGTCTGTTTAATCTTTGCTGAATAATATTTACAATTAAAAGAAAGAATTATAATTGCTTAACAAGTGCATAGCCAAAATCTTAAAATGTGACTGGTCAGAAAAACATAAATTACTCTGGTTTTAAACAAACATCCAACATCTATATATTTAATTAATAAGCATATTTCCCAAAAGACAAGATGTGAAAGTATCATTTTCTAATTGTCAGTTCATTATTCTAGTTAGACGTTATCTCTCAAGAGATTTTTTTCAGTTATCTAATATAACGAGGCTGCTTATATTAAGCAAAATTTCACTCTTGAATCACTCTTTACCCTTTTCAAAAGATAAGGCACTTTTCTTTGTTCTTGTAGACTATTCGACATCCTGTAAAATTCATGAAACAGATGACATGATTCTAGCAGAGATGTTAACAATCCCTGATTTGAAAAATCTACGCTTAATTTTTTGCTCTATGAAGATTTCTTTGCTTCTCACAAGGGCAGAAAATGTGTAACAATTTGAATTTGGATTATAAATACTATTGAACATGTGGTTACTAACATTGTGATTACGTATAATAAGTTCATAATACAACTGCTGATTTGAACAAAGTGCTTCAATTTGCTAATTCTGAATTTGTAGCTGCTCATACTGCATTCATATTTGGCAGCCTCATCAAATGAAAACATAATTAAAAAAATGACATTAATTATCTATACATAATTGAAATGCTGAACATATTACCCAAATAAAAACACTGATGCTTTTGCTTACTTTTTAATCATAATAATCATCAGTGGAAATGTGAAATTGCAATGTGACACTTTCAATTAAGAAAATGTTATCTTTCCCATATTTGTTTGTTTATATTATTTCCAAGACATCAGTCTAAAATGAGAAATAACCAGACAATTGTAACAGACTTTACTATACTTGGACTATCAGATCACCCTGACCTCAAAGTTTTTTTGTTTTGTTTACTGCTTCTAATATACGTAATAGCTTTGCTGGGAAATCTCATTATAATGTTGGTGGCTCAACTAGATAAGAATCTTCATAAACCTATGTATTTTTTCTTGGCTAATTTGTCTTTCTTGGATATGTGCTATACCTCAACCACTATGCCCAAAATGTTGCAAGTACTTCTTGTGAAGACAAAAACTATCTCATTTATTGGTTGTGTGACTCAGTTATACTTATTTTTTGCCTGTATCGGTACAGAGTGCATTTTACTTGGTATAATGTCTTATGATAGGTTTCTGGCTATATGTAGTCCTCTCCAATATTTGGTAATAATGAACCAAACAAATACCAGCATTCTGGCAGCGTGTTCTTGGCTCATTGGCCTCATGAATTCAATAATTCACACTGTTTTTACATTCCGTTTACATTTTTGCAACTCCAAACAAATTAATTATTTTTTTTGTGACATACCCCCCCTTTTATCTCTGTCCTGTGATGCTACATTTCTCAATGAGATTTTATTACAAAGTATTGGGATTTTGATAGCCTGGACTCCTTTTGTGTGTATTATCATTTCATATGTATATATTATTGTGACTATTATGAAAATCAGATCAAGTCAAGGAAGACACAAGGCTTTTTCTACCTGTTTCTCTCATGTAATCGTGGTTATTTTATACTATGGCAGTTCTATTTCTAATTACGTTCGACCAGTTTCTGTACATATTATGGATTATGATAGGCTTATATCTGTCTTGTATAGTGTTGTAACACCAATGTTAAACCCAATTATATATACATTGAAAAATGAAGATGTTAAGAAATCTGTTGTCAAACAATTAAACTTTTTAAAACAGTTGATCATAAAACAAAAATTTTGAAGCTATTTTAAAAAGCTTTATATTAATGGTATTTTAAGAATCATTTTACATCCTTTAAGCTTTTAGTTGCCCAATAAAGTATGCATCTGTTTCCTCCATTATCTTGTCCCATTTCTTCCTGAATATTAGGACTTGCTGCTCATGTGATTTGATATGTTCCTATACATAGGAACCTTTTGTTCCACTTACTAATATTTATTTCTCTTTCCACATCTGAGGGACACTGCGACCATGGGTTGGTAGAGGCGCTCTGGAGCTGGGCAGCTCCTCCCCTCTCCAACCCCCTCTGGACCTTAGATTTTTTCAAGTGCCCTTGGAGTTGGGCGTTTTTTGAGAGGCTGCTTGCAGCCTCTATTCTTTATTTTTGATTTTTTGATTTATTATTTTTTTTTCACAATTTTTACTTTTTTATTAAAGGACTGTTCTTTTAATTAAGCGGCCATTGTAAGAGCTGGTGCTGTGGCTACAGCTCCGGCTCTCATACAACGGCAGCTGTAGGAGAGAGACAGAGTCTTTTCAGACTCTGTCCTCTCTCCTGAGGTCCCCCCTGGGGAAGACCTCTTCTCCGGTGGCTGGGGAGACTGGGTTGGAGGATTTCTAACCTCAGTCTGCCCCTGGAAAGTCCGCGATAGCGACGGACATTTCCAAGATGGCCGCCGCCACCGGAGACTGTACCATCAGTGAGTCCCCTGTCGGCTGACTCACTGTGGTAGCGGCATTTCCCTTTATAGGAAAGGGAAATTAGGACCTGGGCCCCCCCTTACTGATAGCTGGGGGCCCTAGTAGCACCACAGTAGTTATTTACAATAAATAAGGGGGCTCCTTACTAGTATAGGAGTTACTGTGGTGCTGGGTCCCAGGTGAAGGTTTTGTTAAACCCCCCTGCATTCCATAGGGAATGCTATAACCTTCTCCTTGGCGGGCTTTTCCTACTGCTGGTCTAGCTCACCTAAAAGAATCCTGTCAGTTTCTCACAGAGATTCTGCAGAGAGCTGTGTGTGAGGTCTTCCCTGATAAGAGAGTATTTGGGATAAGCTCCTCTCCATTGGGACAAAGATTTACCTGGAGATTTGGGATATATAATATTTTTTTGTGTTATATATCGTTTAAAAAAAAAAAAAAAAAAAATTAAATTAAATTTTTTTTTTTGCACATTTTTAGTGAGAGTTCTGGGGTTTCTGAATTATTCTTTGGTAGATTTAGATGTATGGTATAAATTATTGTTCAGTTGAAAAGGGAATGTTTCTTTATTTTCAAAACAAAATAAAAATAAATAATATATATATAATTTTAAATAAACTATGCATAGAAAATTATAAAGTAAAGAATGAATGTAGCTATATCAAGTTATCTCTATTTTATAATGGATTTATTTTAAGTATAATATAATAATATAATATACATATTTATTTATTTTTATTTATTATAAAATTTAATTTAAAAATAACAGGTTTAATCAAAACATATTAAAACAGTAGGCAAAATATTTAACATTAATATCACAGACCAAATGTATCATAATTACTGCATTGTAGCAAATACATGTGATTCCATAGCCATCAACCCGCTATCTATGAACAAGAACCTATCCCTATATAGACTAGTGGTCTCATGGCTGACGCTTCACCTTTCCAGGCAGTAGATATTCCTCCCTGATTTCTCAAGTATCGGGACAGCAAGAAAATAACAAGAAGACACTGATCATCAAAAAGAGCAACCCCCGGTGCATAGCGGAGAGTATGCTGGAGACTTCTTGCCTGGGCTTTCTCAAGGTACTATACGGTTAATTTATTTATTTATTTATTCATTTATTTATTTATTTATTAACAGGTCTTTATATAGAGCTATCAGATTACATCAGTCCATACATCATACATACACACACACAAACACACACACAAACACACACACACACACACACACACACACACACAGTAGAGTTAACTTAATCAGCAACCAATTAACCTACCAGCATGTTTTTACCGTGTGGGAGGAAACTGGAGCTCCCAGAGGAGACCCACACAGACATGGGGAGAACATACAAACTCCATACAGATAAGTCCTTGTCCGGGAATCCAACTCATGACCTCAGCTCTGTGAGACACAACTCACTACTGACTGAGCCACAGCGCTGCCCCAAAATGCAAGAAATTATATAAATTGTATAGTAATTCGAAGTACCCTCAGACACAAATATAATATATGTTTTTAATTGAACTTAATTGGTTACATGAATTTTGAAGTATGTCACAATATAACTGACTTCATTAATCAATGAATTATTACAGGTCATCTATTTCAACATTACTTGTAACTGTCTAAAGGCATACAGTAACTTAGTGGAACACATTTGTATAAAAAGCACAGTGTATAGAATAAAAACCATTACTGAGATATACTTTTTGATTTTTAAGGTTTAGCTTTCATTTTTCTTTATGCTGCTTGAAAACCATTACAAATTTTTGCTAATGTATTTATTCTCCAATATTCAGCTCTGGACGAATAATTGTGTAATGTTTGGGAACCAAGATGAAGAACAGTAGGCTTGTGCTAGAGGTCAAGATAGCAAACATCTCAAGTCACCAAGTATTTTCCTTTAGTTGTCAGGTACACAGGAATAAATGTCACCCAAACACTGCAGAAACACAACATGCTGAAGGTTATAGGATGAGCTTCATTGAACTGATCAGGCAGTTTCCATACACGGAAGGATTAGGATTTTAAATAGGATTAGAATTCCATACTAGGAGGGCAGGAGGATTAAAGGTATTGTTTAAAAGATAAGGGGAATATCTCTCCCGTCCACCCATAGAGGATAGTGATTTACTGAGTATCTTTTGGAGTTTTATATTAACAAGGACATAAATCTACTTTTTTCTCACACCACCAGGATATTTGATATTTCCTTATACACACCTCCTAAATATTTGCAAAGTTTCCACAAAGTTACTCTCTGATACTGGACTGTTTTAAGAATATCAAATAATATCTTTTTTACCATATTTGTACATTTTTTAAAATTATTTTTCTATCACTTTAATTGACTAATTTTTATGAAATATTTACACAAAATAATACCTTTCACCTGGCTTGTTTTCCGGGTTTTCTTGCACTTTAAAATTTATTAAGTCAACATATTCTTGTATTGTATTTATCCCACAATTTGTGGGTTTTATGCTACACTTTTTCACCAATCATTGCATTTACTTTAATTTTCTTAAAGTGCAGTTCTCTGCACTTTGTTTGATATACGCACACAGCCATGATTCAGCACTGTACTCAATTTATAATATGAGATCCACATAGGTAGATAGACCTATTTCAATGCCTAATACACCGGCCATCTATAATTCTTTGCATTTTGATTTAGAGTGTGGAGTGGCACTCTCCTAGGTGTGATTGGCATCTTAGAAAGGAAGCTGCCAATCACACCTCAACTCTTTGAGTAGCTGATCCCTATCTGAGATTTAGCAGAGGGCATAGATTATTAACATGAAGGGTTTTGCGCTAGGATTAGACTTCTTGGCAGTATTACAGAATGGGATCCTCCAGAATGAACGATGTGTAGTAAGTATCTATATCTAGGTACATCTAGGTCTAAGGAGCAGCCAGTAGGCTGGAATCCCCACCTCTGACAACAATGTAAGGGCTGCCGCTATGCATGGGAATTAGCCCTTAGTAAAAATGGTGGCAAGAGAGTGAGTTAATTATTGTTGTTGATGTTGAGCTGTGGCTCCTGGCATTGGTGTCTCATCTCTCCAGCCTTCCCTGCCTGGTGCATCTGAATATCCTGTGTTTAAGAGCTTGTTGTCTCTTTACAGAATTAATTGGTAACTCTGTAACAAAGACCTCTCCATCAGGATACTTGAAGGAGCGAGTGAAGTTAGGGTAGCCTTCAGCCGGCGTAAGGAAGGGGCCATACACCCGCACAGGGGGAGTGCCAGGGGGAGTCAGCGATGTAACGCTGAGCGTTAGTACGCTCAGCGCTACATCGTAGCTCTGGATCAGGCCCATTGAGAGAGCTCACCGCCTGGACCACCCCATGATGACCCTCAAAACAGGGGTAGTCATTTTCTGCTGCCTCAATTTCCTTCACAAGGAAGCTATCTGGGCGGCCTATCGAAAGCTTGAATCCTTAACCTGGGAAGGGAAGTAACTGCATATGTTTCAAGATTATTCGACTGAAGTAACTAGAGCCAGCAGAGAGTTTGCCTCATAAAGGATCAGCAGAAGTTTGCGCTGTCATACCCAGACCGCCTTCGTTTGTTCAACGGGAAAGAATATGCAGATTTTTCCACAGCTGCTGATGCTAAAGCCTGTCTCCAGGAGGAGACGTCTGGCTCCATTGATGATTCCTGGGGCTCCTAGAGTCAGAAGAAGGTTCTACCCTCCTTATATAGGAGATGCCACGTTGTTACCCTCACCTTCTGCATCCTCTGCAGCTTCTCCTTGTCCTGCGGACTTTACAAGATATGTGGGACTTTGTCTGCTGAAGCAAGCTTTTGGATAGGACCTCTGATGATTCATCTTACCGCTTTTGGCATCGAGTAAGGATATCTGGGACTTTCCTACTGACTCAATTTCCAAAACTTCCTTTTCTCTCCACTTGCAGTCTTGGACTTTATGTTATCCTGGGCTACCCTCACTCTCTAATTGCAGAAGTACCACGATCGGAGGGAGGATGAGTATACAATATTATCACACCCTTCCCTTGGGGGGTCTCAATCAATTTGATTCTCGCATCTATAAATCTCTAGAAGTTGTTGTTATGTATATCTTGTGACTTGATTAGCAACTTGATCTTATCTGTCTGTCTCTGTAAAACTGTTTATTTCCTATTTTACACGTTGTAGCTAGTGAGGAGCACCCTTATGAAAGCAATATGGGCCTCCCACTAGCTTTCGTATTTACCTTAGTGTGTACCGGAAAGTGCATTGAATTTCAATGTTTTAACTGGAACCTTTTTCCAGTTGTTGTTTACTGTTCTATTTTTTCTTTTTATTGCTTTTGTTGTTATGTTTTGCTAGCACATGTATTTCCTTCTATAGCATGCAAGATACCATTCATAAGGACTGAATCTTTAGAAGATGTCCATGTTTATACCGCATACGTTAGGCTAATCTCATACACTCCAACCCTGTTTAGAATCACAAATCACATGACATCATACTTCCATAATTCCGTATATGTCTGAATTAAAGATCTGTACATGGAATGTGAGAGGGATCAACTCCCCAATAAAAAGGAAAAAGATATTTGTATATTTAATAAAAAATGGGATTTATGTTACTCACCGTTAAATCCTTTTCTCTTGGATCATCTGGGGGACACTGCGCGCCCACCTCACGCTCAGTGATAATGGGGTTCTCTGAATCCTGTGAGGTTTTTCTTCTCCTCTATTATTTCTCGGCTTTGCTTTGTTATTAAATCTAAGGTCCAGAGGGGGTTGGAGAGGGGAGGAGCTTACCTCAATAGTTTTTTAACTATCAAGTGCCCAGCTCCAGAGCGCCTCTACCAACCCATGGTCGCAGTGTCCCCCAGATGATCCAAGAGAAAAGGATTTAACAGTGAGTAACATAAATCCCGTTTTTGAATTCTTTATCATAGTAATGCCAAATATAAGTTCAAATATAAATTTAAACATATCATAGAAGGGCCATGTTTCCTTTGTGAGTAACACTGGGTGTTGAGCCAGAGTTTGAGAGTAAGGGCAAAACAGGAGCAAGTGTAGACCTGAGCAAAGCCATGTTGAACTCCAAGGAAAGGAAAATTTAAATAGTGAAAACAGAATAAAGTTCAGAAGTGAAGTTTCCCTACCTCAACTCTAATTTAGACATTACTCATAAAGATTTACAGTATGTGAGTTTTATGTGCAAAAGCAAAGTATTTTTCCTGCATGTAAAATCATTAAAATTTAACCCATTACATTTTAAATGGTTTTTCTCAAGTATATGCCGTTTTTCCCTAAAAAAAAAGGTGTAAGCGCAGTTCTGAATTAGACCATTTAATCATTATTTTTAGGAATTGCATTTTAGACCAAAATCTTTGGGACCTGATACAGAGCTGCACTAAACCAGGATGGTAAGGAGGGCAATGCAACTGTTGCCTCTCCCAGGGTGCAAGGCAAGCAGGAGCACTTCATTTTGTTTATTATTTTATAATGGCAAGCCTCAGCAGCAAGCGTTTAACATATAGGGACAGATTCCATTGAGCGCGATGTTGCGTTTGGGCATGATGTCATCATTCAATTGCAACAAAATGGTCTGTCGGAAAACAGCCATTGTGCCACAAAACCACACCCCTTTGGAGGTAGAGGGGCCATAAAGTAATAAGACCTCAAAAGTATGCAGGTGTTGCTCCAACTCACATTGTTTTATTTGACTCCGTGCATGCACTTCAATAACATTCATGCTACTTGCAATCTCATCCACCACTCAGCATGCTGTAATTATTCACTGTGCCCTTTGATTGGTGGATAATTACATCAATCATTCAATCAGCATGCGGACAGCAGTTCCATATCTGCAAGCAGGCACTCCATGTATGTTATAATTGGTGCCCCTACTGTCTCCTTATAAGAGAATGGCTGCTGTTGCAGTACAAGTGCTTTTTTATGTAACTAGCAGCACATTTGTTACAAAAAGACAAAAAGTTTTCTAGGATATTGAGTGTGCTGGTAATACTTATGAAGAAAAAAGGAACATTGTTTAAAATAAGCAGTACCCCC
>WWET01005588.1:0-13745 GCA_011038615.1 Limnodynastes dumerilii | reverse complement strand
CATCATGCCTGTCCTGCCTTGGAAATGCTTCCATTACAGAACTATGAAACCAGATCTGTACTTGAAATGCGGCGCAAGCTAGCAATCAGAAAACACTCTTTTAGCGGAGGTTTGAATCTGTTTCTGTTACTAATGATTGGTTGAATAATTTGGTTAATGACTCCACCAGCAACTCTTTAAGCTCTTTTAGTATCCTAGAATGTATTCCATCTGGTCCCACTGATATGTTCACTTTCAGCTTTGAATGTTTGTTAAAACCTGAAAAGACTTGTGCTGTTCCTTACCATCTTTTTATTTTGTAAATATTTAACAAAAATAATCAGATTATCTGCAGAAACACCAACTCTGAATAGCATACATAAAAAGGGCAGTAATTAAATACCCACAGTTGTAGGCGTTGGAGCACTGACTGCAGATTTTAGTGGCTCAATATTACTGAGCATGCTGGTGCAGTGTTTATAGTTCTACAAGCATCAGCATGCCCATGGACAAGCTGAAAAACAGATGGAAGCACAACTCCGAACCAAGGGTTGGATCCAGACTTAAGAAGGAGCTTGTAATTAAGAGAAGAGGGTTACACCTGGAGACAACCATGTTAATTTGAGGGGGAGTCAAGTTAACTGTATTCTTTGCATACAGAGATATATCTTTGAATTGCTTACTGCACACAGATACTGACCAGCTTTACTATCACACTGTTATTTAGACTTGTGATAGGAAACATCACCTCTCAACTCTAATACTGTTTGCAACAGATGAAATATGACTCCCCTGCAATCAACATGGTTTAGCCCAGGAGTAACTTTCTTCTCTTAATTTCAAACTCCTTCTTAAGTCTGGATCCAGCCCCAAGTCCTTAATGTTACCATACCATACCAAATTTTTTTGTTTTTCACCATCTCATTTATATACCTAAAAAAAACTTGTGTTTCATTTTTGTACATAGTAGACCAGTTTTTCTTTAGCTTGTGCCTTTGTAGCTCTGAGAACCTTCCTAACCTACTGCTTTGCAAGATACACTGTCATCACATCATTTTCCTATGATAGCTTATCATTCCTATAATGATTGAAGAAATTCGACCGTCGTACTGAACGCACGCCCCTCGAGCGAAAAATTCGCACACCATACGACCGCTAGACGCTCATGTCGTCCAGCCGACCGCAAGCTGTCATACTGGGCATGCGCAGTGCGAATTTTCGTACGAAAATACGCAAAAAACGGTCGTACGCTCGCTCGAAATCGGCCAATTCCGTAGCTCTGGATCAGGCCCTTAATTTTAAACTCCTTCTTAAGTCTGGATCCAGCCCCAAGTCCTTAATGTTACCATACCATACTAAATTTTTTTGTTTTTCACCATCTCATTTATATACCTAAAAAAAACTTGTGTTCCATTTTTGTACATAGTAGACCAGTTTTTCTTTAGCTTGTGCCTTTGTAGCTCTGAGAACCTTCCTAACCTACTGCTTTGCAAGATACACCTAACTGTCATCATTTTCCTATGATAGCTTATCATTCCTATAATGATTGAAGAAATTGAGGATTTTGATCAGGATCTGGAGGTTGTATGCTCAATTGATCCTGGCTGCTATCCAGAGATTGTTGAAGTGATTTGTTGTGAAACACCAAAGACAAATAAACATTGGAAATGCTGAGTTTGATTGATGGGAGACTGGAATGAGAATACTTAGACACTAAAACTTGTCTCTTTTAAATTAGCTTCTTATTAAAAGGTTGGTTTCAACCTCAAAAAGAATAAAAAAATAAGACAAAAAAAGAGGTAACACCTATAAATGAAACTGAGTGCTGCCTAAGCAAGAGGGAAGTTAAACGCTGGGCCTGCTCACTTCCCTCTCCTCATAGGGTTTATGCAGGGGTTAGTGTCAATAACATTAGTTTAAGGGGGTGGGCTTGTTAAGGGGATTTATATAAGCAGGCGGCCATTTTGTGACTCATTCCAGAAATTTTTTTCCTTCCCTCCCTCCCTCCCTCCCTTGTTTTGTCAGTAGTCGTTTGTTTTAACATGTATTTTTCTTCACAGTCGGGGCATGGATTGGCAGTAGCGGTGGGGGAGCAGCTTCTGAGTTTATAGCGCATGGGGAAGGGGATTGTTGGTAGTGGGTAGGTACACCCCTCAAGATTTCATCAGGAGGCCAGGCCAGGCGGTTGGGTCCCTGCTGCCGCCTAGAGGTGTGCACTTTGAAGGGGGTTGGTACCCGGTTTGACCCATCTACCTGGGGGGCGCTTGAACAGGGGATGCCTGTTCCATATGTGTGTAACATCTGCTGTCCCCCACCTTGCTAGTGCACCACTTCTGTTCTACCAAAACTCATAGTCATGCTTCTCAATTCCTATTAATAAATCTGTGCCCCCTATTTTCAAATTCCAAAAAGTTGTCCGTGTCTTTATTTCATGGGTTTTATGGGGGGAGGGAGGTGTGTCGGCCTAAGCAGTTTATGTAAAATAACTAAGAAGGAATGCCAAGTTATTACCTGAACTCAGTGTGAGCCTTGTTAGGCTATATACGCATAGGGCCGGATCCAGAACAACGTCCCTCGGCGTTGTAATGTAGATTGCGTATATGCGGTCTTTAAGACCGATTATACGCAATCTACATAACGAAACGATACATAGATTACGTAAAATAGTTACTACGCATGCGCAGTAACTGTCATCGTCATCTGATGGATGTATTTCCGCCAAGGGTCATTGTTCTGGATCTGGCCCATAGTCACTAGTTAGACTAGTTAGATGTGCCACTAGATGTGCCATATTTATGTTGTTCTCCTCTAACAATGTTTCCAGGAAAAATGCTCTTATCTTTCTCAAGATTACTAAAAACATCACATTAGAGCATATATAATTGCATCTTCCTACAATTCGTCTCCCAGCATCTTCTTTTAATATATCCCTAAACAGTGCTTTTCTGTAAAAAGAAAAAAGAAAAAAAAAGTGCATTCACCCCTCATCAGCCCTTATTACAACCTGCTATATGGTTCTTAGCCCTTATTGCAGCCCCCTCATAAGTGTCAGTCCTTATTACAGATCCCCTATAATATTTCAGCCCTTATTGCAGCCCCCTTTAACTTTTCAGCCCTTATTGCAGCTCCCTCATAAGGTTCAGTCCTTATTACAGCCCTCTTATAAAAAAAATTTATAATTGTAATGTCCAGCCTCCATGTGTTCCCTTTGTAATGTCCAACCTCCATTGTCTGCCCCTGTTAGTGTCCAGCCTCCGTTGTCTGCCCCTTATAATGTTCAGCCTCCATGTGTGCCACTTATGTCTAGATTCCATGTCTGCCCCTTATCTCCAGCCTCCATGCCTGCCCCCTGTAATGTCCAGCCTTCATGTCTGCCCCTTGTAATGTACAGCCTTCATGTGTGCCCCTTATGTACAGCCTCCATGTCTTTTCTCACTTACCTTTGTCGTCTTTTCCCTTCTTGCGACGTTCCCTCTCTCTCTGTCCCATGCTGTCTCTCCCGATCACATGGTGCAGTAGTGGTAATACAGGGCTCCTACGTGACTTATGTGTACATAAATACAATAGAAAGGAAAGCTGGGGAGGGTCTGTGCTGCCCTTGATGTGTATGTGTGGTTGCTAATTAAGGGGGACAGGATGGAATACACTCTGGGGGGGACAGAGATGTTAAAAAAATCAATAAATAGGAGTTTAGCATGGAGATAAAAATGGTTGTATGCTTGAGAGGAGGATAGAAAGACTCAGACTTATTAACAAGACAGAATTAAAATGGATTATCCAACTTAAGACTTTCCACCCTCATGGCCTAAACATAGACACCAACCTTATGCCAGTTCTTATGTAACCAGTCTCCCTAATTCACTCCCTTTCGCTGGCATAAGTTTTACCTTTTTCAACCATTGCACAATTTTTCTATTCCCCACCTATTATTCCCCATCATTCATTTTATCACAATTCCCCTCTCATCTGCCCCAGAGCCCTCTATTGGCCGTCATCCATTATTACATTCCACTTAGCTAAGTCCCCCCTCCTCTCCCCAGGATCATCCCCCTCATTATCCTCTCCCACTCCCTATGCTATATATACCGTAAGCCTTAAGTTCATGAACACACACACCCTCTTATAGCTCAGATATACGGAAGCGCCTGACCCAGCCCATACTGTACAATTTAAATACCTCCCACATGCCCACATTGCATATAACTGAATGTCTGTTGAAGGTCTGTCACACTCTAATGTACAGAACACTGTAACAAGCCCTGACTGGGAATTTCTAACTGCTCCCTTACCTAAGGCAGGGTTGTGGAATTCCTCAGCTCATCTGAACTTAATGCTCACCACATACATTCCAGTCTGGACAGTACCTCTACCAAAAGCCATCCATTCAACTGTGTGATAACTAAAAGCTTTTCTTCCTCTAATCAAGGGAGTTTTATAAATCACCACATCAACTAAACATATTGGGGTAGATCCAGAACTATGTGTGCCGTACGTTTATTCGCGGTGTGTATTTTCGTAAACGTAAGTTCGCTACACTCCCCTCAGCACACCCCTTGCACGGACGTATTTTGTCAAGATACGCTTCCCAAACCCTACCTTAACTTTTTCACACGTAACCGCTGTCATACGCACACGTACGTATGGGCTCAACGAATTTACGCAGCTAAGCACGCCCATACTGTACACTTTAAATACCACCCCCCGCCTACTTCACGTATTTCAGACGTATTTTGGAGTAACGTAAATTTGGCACGCCCACACGTAAGTATTTACGTGACACATACGTGAATGGCCCATACGTTCACAATTACGCTACGTGAATGTGCGTATTTTCTATGGTGCGCATGCGCAGTGCGTTCTAAACAGCGAATTTAAGTGTCCGCCACGCGTAAATTCGCTTTGAAGCGTTGTTCTGGATCAGGCCCATTGTCCATGTTTTTACTGTTACACTTCATATTGCTGTTGTTCAGGAACATGGGACAAGCCCATAGTAAAATGGTGCAAGATGGAATTGTCCTTAAACCCTCCCACCCCTATATTGGACATGTAATTTAAGGTGCAGCATGGGGGCTCAGTGAGTAGCATTTGTGTCTCACAGTGCTGAGGTCATTCCCAGACTAGGCCTTATCTGTGTGGAGTTTGTATGTTCTTCCCGTGTCTGCATGGGTTTGTTGTTTGTTTCATCTCACATGCCAAAATCCTACTGGTAGGTTAATTTGCTGCTGACTAAGTTAACCCTAATGTATGTACATATGTATTAGGGACCTTACTATGTAGCTCGAATAGGGGCATGGACTGATTTGAATGTCTAATGTTATCTGTAAAGCGCTGCAGACAATTTGTGGCACTATATAAATAAGCATTAATAATAAACCAAGCTCTTTAGCGACAGAGACTGATACTTCTGTGGCTGAAGTGTTTTTTCAAATTAATAAATAAAAAAAATCTAAACTGATGAAGTTTGGGTTATTTGTCTTTAGCAATGGGCTTAAGCTAACACGGGTAATTATCCTCAATGTTTAAGTTGTCATCGTCCTAATCATCTCCTTTATTACGGTTGTTTATATCATTGTACAGTATCCGTTCATCGCCACTGGAATCCACCATGGCATTCTCTGATTGAGATTTAATTGATCAATCACTTTAATTGGAAGTGCCAAGGAACTAGTGCACACGAATACCAAGTTCTCCTATATATTCTATTGATAATTGGCAGCTAAAGTCTGGTGTTCGTTAACACCTTAATACTGACCAACAAGCAGTTACCTATAGTGATTACCGGGTCCATAGAACTTTGGGAATTCAAATAGCTACAACATTTGTTTTATTGTTTATTTTTTTGTTTCATTTAGCTAACATTTTTTAGTTTATCAATAAAATAGTTTTAAAGCTAACCACTGGAAGGTTATTATTTGAGAATAATGAGTGATATTGTGTATTAATATTTGAGAATTGTGTGACCACATTATTAATATTGTTTAGGTACAATAACCATTTGGCGGAGAATCCAGCCCTGTGGTAAGGTAGATTCGTTGGCTAGCGCTGGTGCTTTTTTCTTTTTTTATTCTACTCATTTGTTTAGGGCCTAACCAACCCTACCAAGCAGCGCAAAATAGACTACCAATCAAGGATTATTACCTATCTATGTGTTACATAGAAAGGTATTCAATTGAATATTAGACTCTAAATCCGAAGCGCCTAAGGTGAATTATTTGTTGTTTTTTAATTTCTGATTGAGATTTGTAGCAAACTTGCTCATCATAAATTGAGTAATTAATTTTAATGACCATCAATTTCTCATAATTTTGGGGATTTAGTCTCCTATGCTGATCATGCACAGGGTTCACCGGTTGTGCTAAACAACCTCTATGAGTACATTCTGGAGGGTAGGAAACATAGAAACATAGAAAGTGACGGCAGATAAGAGCCACATGGCTCATCCAGTCTGCCCATTTGTTTATTCAAAACTATACTGACCCTAGACCCTGTTTACCCGCAATTTAGTTTGAAATTTAGGATATCCTTATATTTATCCCAAGCATGTTTAAACTGTTCTACTGTATTGGCCTCAACCACCTCAGATGGGAGGCTATTCCACTTATCTATCAGCCTTTCAGTGAAGTCATTTTTCCGCACATTTCCTATGAATCTACCACACTCCAGTTTATATTCATGCCCTTGTGCTCTATTACGCCTCTTCATTTGAAAACTGCTACCCTCCTCTCCTCCTCTAGCTGGTCACAACCCTTGATGTATTTGAAAGCTGCTATCATATCCCCCCTCTCCCTTTTCTGCTCCAAGCTATACATGTTTAGTTCCTCTAGCCTTTCTTAGTATGATTTGTTACACAGGCCATGGACCAATTTAGTTGCTCTCCTGTGCACAGTCTCTAATGTATTTATGTCTTTCTGGAGATATGGCCTCCAGAACTGAACACATGATGAATGTTTATGATGTAACATACAGAGAAACATTCCTAAAATACAAATTATGCACCGTTTTATGCTGACATATTGATTTTTAGATAGAACTTAGTTGACAGATACAATTATAATGTGAATAAAACATGATTTTATTATCTGATAAGTTGTCTTTTCTCCCAGGCAGGAAACATACAGTGTGAGCCTCCCACATGTCCCTCTCTACCATGTACCCAGCAGGTGACGGACCCTGGAGCTTGCTGTCCTCGCTGTAGAGGTAATTCTCAAGCTGCAACTTGTACAGTTATTTCAAAGCTAAATATAAAACAAAACCAAAGCAAAGTGCTCAGCTGAAGTCTTGACTTGCAAGCGATTGGTAATTACACCTTTTGAAAAGTGGGCTGGAGGAACTCAATCTGTAATATTGACCTTCGTGCGAGGACAAGTGCTTGCAGTCACAGTGCCACAGATTCCATACCATTAAGTTAAGCATTAGTGAGTAAGCGTGTTTATTAAGCACTGTGCATTAGGTCTATAGTAAAACTGTAAATATCTATAAATTAAGGGACTGCTTCATAAATGAATGACAGTTGACTGCTGTGCATAAATGTTGCTGGCCAGAGGTTACATTAACGAACTGATTATTTGTTATTTATTTTGTAGGCTGTGTATATAATGGCCGGGAATACAAAGACAACAGTAATTGGGTCTCCAAGGTGGATCGCTGCATGACCTGCATGTGTGTGGATGGGGTTACAACCTGCTCCAAAGTACAGTGCATCACATCTTGTGCCAACCAAATAACTCTGCCTGATGAGTGCTGTCCGCTATGTGCGGGTGAGCGGCTGCGAGCCATGGCTGGCTTATCCCTTTATTGTGTTTATTTAGTTTCTTACTTGATATGGTTATTTTCCCAGTTCCTGTAGTGCATTCATGTGTATTCCATCCATTTAATCCTTTTCATATAACTGTAGCTGTGAAGTAACACTGGGTATATTTTTATCTTCAGACTGTATAGCGAATAGAAAAGTGTATGTTCCTGGAGACAGCTTTCATCCATCAGATGACCCTTGTGAGATCTGCACATGTGAGGTGAGAATCAGTAATAAGGGAACATAAAAATTCTGATCAATTCATGACATTCTGCGACTGTGCCTTATTTATGTGCACATAACATGAAAACACTTGTGTCATAAATAAGACCTACCAATGTCTGACAAAGATATCTCTGCATTAAATGTACAGTGCATACATTTTTCTGATAGATCTGCTAATAGGATGCAGTAATAATATCCATTCTTTGATTAGCGTCTACCAGATGGGCGGCAGTATAGGCGTTGCAGCAGGAAGCAGTGTCCCAGCCTATTGGACTGTCCCCGGAGTCACATTTTGACCCCTGCCATTGGCCAGTGCTGTGCCAGCTGTGCCCGTAAGTTAAAATTCTAGTCATGTAGCAATAGTTCAGTTTTTTAGCAGTTTAATTTCTTATTTACTGTCTTTTTCAGAGTCTCTCAGCAATTGTACAGACTTATTGGTGGGAAGTGAGATTCAGGCCATTAATGACCCCTGTTATACCTGCCAATGCAAGGTAAATCAAATCTCATTTTAGTGTAGCCTGGATGTCTGTGTACAAGTTTAGACCTGTTAATATTTGGTAAAGCAACTTGGAACTTACACGTGTATAAATTAATGGCAATTAACAATACATGATATTTTACTAAACATTGTACTTGATGCTAATTGTACTTTTATTGCAGCATTTAGAAAAAAAAGAGAACTGTTAAAAGAGAACTGTTGTTTACAGCAAAACATTTGCACTTGCTACAGGTCATTTCTGAGCATGGGCAGAGCAAAATGTTACTGGCATCACACAGCATTGACCCCAGACCATGCCAAGAAAAAAGAGATATAAATATAAATTATAAGGGGAAATACATTCACACAAATACAAGTTACATATGTGGTCTATTTAATCAAACGCAGCTGAGATAGCCAACTGAGGTGACAGTTCCTGAATGGTCCAAAGCTCCTGTGTTTTAAATATATGGTATACAAATATGTTTTTGGCAGCTTAAATACAATGGACCGTATTCCCAGGTAAGAATGAGTTAGGTGCGGCCATGTCCGCACCTAACTAACCCTACCTGCCCCACAACCCACCCCCGTTTTTAAGATCCTTATGGCACTTAAGAGTACCATTAGACTTTCTTAAGTAAACATCCGTATTTTCCTTCTTGAGAAGGAAAATACGCATGGAGATCCCTTCCCCCGCCCTCCCCGGCTCATTGAAATACCTCCCTCCCACCCATTCTTCTTAAAAAAGGGCACAGGCTGCCATGGCACACCTCTTACTTCTTAAATATCTACGTGCGGTCTATAAAGACCGTACATACTCAATCTACGTACCTAACTGGTATGTAGATTACGTAAATATGCTACTAAGCATGCGTAGTAGCTCATATCTTATTTCCCCACATTTACGAAGCCGAAGCTTCTTAAGTATAAATAAGGCCCATAGAGTCCTAGTGCTCCAGCAGACCTGAGTTGAGCCATAAGTGCTGTTTAGAGTCCTTTCCTCCATTTTTGTCTCAGTACGGAAGTGTGTTTCTCCAACTCCCTATTCTCCAGTGCCTCCCCTGCGTGTTCAAATATATTATGGATCCCGCAGCCTCGGAAGCAATCAAGGCCTTAATTACCCAGGTCTCTCATTTGGGAGAAATGGTCCAGAATTTGACCACCAAGGTTGAAACACAGGATCAGGCGATTGCGGCACTGCATGCCCAGCCAGTCCAGGCAGAACCTCCAGCACCTGTACAGGACGTCAAGACGCCCCTTCCAGACCGATTTTCTGGTAACCGTTCAGCTTACCGTCTCTTTAAGAATAGTTGTCTGCTTTACTTTCAGCTGAGACCCACTGCGTCAGGCTCTGAATTCCAAAGAGTTGGATTTATTATCCCGCTCCTGCAAGGGGAGCCTCAGTCTTGGGCATTTTCTCTAGGACCGGACCATCCTGCTCGTCACTCTGTAAACAACTTCTTTGCTGCCATGGATGTTATTTACGACGACCCGGAACAAGAGCCATCTGCTGAGGCCAAGATTCGCTCTAGTCAGCAAGGTAGAAGGTCTGTGGAGGAATTCGCCGGAGAGTTTCGTACCTGGGCGACGTTGTGTCAGTGGAATGACCCAGCACTACGTTCCCAGTTTCGTCTAGGTTTGGCAGAATACATCAAAGATTCTTTGGTGCAATACCCAACTCCTGAGTCCTTGGAAGATCTGATGAGATTGTCAATCAAAATTGACCGGAGGTTTAAGGAAAGGAAGGTTGAAAGGAGTCTCGCCTTCTCCCCTGCTTCTACTTCTCCACCTCAAGTCTTTTCTTCGCTGGAGGAGGAGTCGATGCAAATCGGTTCATACCGGCTTACTAGACAGGAGAAGGACCGCCGTCGCTTGCTGGGTCTTTGCTTGTATTGTGGGGGCAAGGCCCACATGGCTGATAATTGCCCCATGGTTAAACAGTCAGGAAACAACCAATCCAGATGAAGAGTTAGGAGATTCATCTGGATGCCAGTCATGCCAGTCTCATCTCCTCCTTTAATTCTCTATTACTTCCCGTCCTTCTCAAGTTTTTTTTTTAATATAATTTCTTTTATTGGAGCAAATAGAAAAAAAAATAAGCATAAAAATGGTACATGTCTATACAATAAGCAATATGGAGTATAAGCAAGTAATAACAATGGGGCAGATCCTGAACTACGTTTTTCTGCGAATTTACGTGTGGTATACACGTAAATTCGCAGTTTTGATCGAACTGCGCATGCGCACCGCAGAAAATACGCACATTCGCGTAGCGTATTTTCTAACCTAAGGATAATTCACGTATTGCGAACGTAAGTAATTACGTGTGGGCGTGCCAAAATTACGTTAGCGAAGAATACGTGCGAATTACGTGAAGTAGGCGGGGGGGTATTTAAAGTGTACAGTATGGGCGTGCTAAGCTGCGTACGTTCGCGTAGTCTGTACGCACGTTAGCGGACGTATGCTGTTACGTTTGGAAAAGTTAAGGTAGGGTTTGGGTAGCGTATCTTCACAAAATACGGCCGTGCAGGGGGTGTGTTAAGGGTAGCGTAGCGAATTTACGTACGCGAACAAACGTACGGCAAACGTTGTTCAGGATCTACCCCAAATTCATAAAATCAGCTCCTAAAATAAATCTGGACTCTCTTGGCCGTATTCAGACTTCAATATTACAATCATAACTGTATTGAGTTTCTTGGTAGATGAAAACTGAACAGTGATAAAACAATAGCAGTCTAGAATACAAGATAGTTCCAAAATTCCAAAACATAAGTCCATTATCAAGACATCTTGGATTCATTAAGCTACCATTAAATGATGAATTGAAGATCATAGATCTTTAAGTGCTCAAGTATTAAACATATTAGGCGAATTGAACAGATTAGATAGAGTAGACGGACGGACGCTGGAACTGGGACTCCAAGTAAACTTGATTCTGATAGCTCGTACCTATAGGGGGGATAGGAGGATCCCCCAGTAAAGCTTTAGTTGAATACTATGTTGTATTTTCAAAGCAAGAATGTATTTGGAGTCATATTGGGGGGCTAAGAGTATGAGTATATGTATCCCATACACGAAAAAAAGATTTGACAGATTTTTCCTTTCTCAAGGTGGCTTCAAGCCACTCCATACGGAACAGATAATATAATTTTTCTCTGAATAAACCAACATTAGGAGGTCTGTCCCGTATCCAGTGCTGAAGAATACATTTTTTGGCTACTGCAGATATGATTAAAGCCAGATGTTTTTGTTTTTTATTTAGTTTAAGAGCAGGATCTATATAGCCCAGAGTTGCCCACTCTGGTGTAAGAGATAGTGATTTCAATAGATGTGAAGAGGAGAATAAGTGAACCTGTTTCCAGAATCTTCGAATCTGGGGGCATTCCCAGAAACAGTGGAACAATGTTGCATTACCGTTCCCACATTTGGGACAGTCCGGGGTTGCAACTAAGCCCATCTTATATCTCCGTTCTGGTGACAAATATCCTCTGTGGAAGATATTCAAAATCATTTCTCTATATGTAGCTGCTTTTAGAACCTGATTAGAGTACATTAAAGTTTCCAGGATGTGATCAATTGTTAGATCAGGGAACCAGAAGGACAATCCAACATGTATTTGTGTATGGTCAAGGGAATCTCTAAGGGTTCTGTAATGCATCGAAATTATACCTCGTTCTGTAGGTGGATTTATTAGCAATCTATCTATATCGTTTCGCCAGTCATCTTCTGCCAAGTTTTTAACAGCCATTTTAACATAATGAAGGGCTTGGTGTGTTGCGAAATTGTGAGTATCTGGAATGCCATAAGTCTCCCGCAGTTGAGCAACAGAGATCACAGACTTTAAATGTGGGAAAACTAAATCTCCAATACTAGTTATTTTCTTTGAGCGCCATTGATAAAAGGAAAATGCCGCCTTCCCATTTTGAAAACTGGGGTTATGCAAGAGTGGTAAAAATAAGGAATATTGACTATTTAACCCTTTCTTCTTGCGAACCCCTTTCCACGTTGACCAGGCGGACATAAGGATCGGGTTGCCCTGGATCTCCGGTGAGAGATCTTTGCGTGAGCGATGCAAAAAGGCTGTGAGTAAAAAATCAGGGACAAAGGACTGCTCAAGCATCGTATTTGCATAATATGAGGTATTGTTTATCCAGTCTCTAATGAAACGCATGTTGCTGGCGTAACTATATAATTTGAGATTAGGAAAATTTATTCCTCCATTAGTACCGTGTTGCTGTAGCTTGATCAACGCTATTCTGGAGCGTTTACCTTGCCAAATAAATTTCCGAAAGGCTTTATTGAGCAATCGTTCGTCCTCCGATGATAGTATTATGGGTAACATTTGTAAGGGGTATAGAATCTTTGGGAAAATGACCATTTTGATCAAATTAGACCTTCCTGAGAATGATAGCGGGAGGTTTTGCCACCTGTTCATGGATTCACATGCTGCTGTGATCACCCCAGTAACATTATCGTTATATAAGGAATGAAAATTCTTGGATATAGATAAACCTAAATATGTTAGTGTGTTTTTGACCCAGTTTATCTGAAAATCCCTATGCCAGTTGGGGTATTGTTCTGGACCCAGCCATAATGCCAAAGATTTTGATTGATTTATAGTAAATCCCGAAAGTCTACCAAATTCTGCAATGATCCCAAAAATCCGTGATAAGGATTCCCTTGGGTTAGCAATATATAAAAGCAAGTCGTCAGCAAATGCTGTGATCTTTACCGACTTATTCCCAACCTTGATACCCCTAAATCCCGGATCCGCCTGGAGCATACGCAAAAGAGGGTCTAAAGCCAAGTTGAAAAGTAAAGGAGATAAGGGACACCCTTGTCTGGTCCCTCTGGTCATCACCACCGGGGAGTTCCTGCAGCCATTGATTAAAAGGTTGGTGCTAGGCTGCGAGTAGATGAAATTAATGAAGTTTGCGAATTTTGGACCAAAATCCCTAAATGCGAAAATATCTTGCATATGCTCCCAAGAAACCTGGTCAAACGCCTTTTCTGCGTCAAGACTAAGTAGCATCCCCGATGGTCCAGATATACAATCTTGCCTATGAGTTTTCAAAGCAACCAGAGCTGCTCGCACTGCCTTGACCGAATGTCTGCCATGGACAAAGCCCAATTGATGTGGGGTGAGGAGACTAGGAAGGATGGACTGGAGTCTATTAGCTATAATTTTAGCCAAAATTTTGAAATCCTGGTTCAAAAGGGTAATGGGTCTGTAGGATGTGACTAAGTTAGCTGGTTTGTTAGGTTTAAGTA
>WWET01005587.1:63340-74124 GCA_011038615.1 Limnodynastes dumerilii | reverse complement strand
TGGGCATTTTGGCTGCGCTTCCGTCTGAAAAATAGACGGAAGCGCAGCTCTGAATCAGCCCCATAGAGTGATCATTATAACTAATACCGCATACAGACTGCAATGTTTAACCACTGAAAGTCATTGTTCATTGATACACAACTCAATGAGGTAAAAATTAATAAGATGTAATAGCGTTATATTAGATTTAAGGTAGATTTGGAAACAACTGTGCTCTGCCCTTCAGTCATACATTTTGGATTACTTTAAGGTGATTTACTAAATTATCAGAACAGATAATAACACTCAGTTCCCTGGCACAAATTGGTTATCTTGATTACAAAACATTTATGGATAGATGGGCCTGATTCAGACTTAAGAAGGAGCTTGAAAATAAGAGAAGAAAGTTACACCTGGGCTAAACAATGTTGATTTCAGGGGAGTCAAGTTAATTGTATTCTTTGCATGCAGGGATATATCTTTGCTTTTGCTTACTGACCAGCTTAACTTTTACACTGTTATTTAAGACAGATGAAATATAACTCCCCTGAAATCAACATGGTTTAGCCCAGGAGTAACTTTCCTCTCTTATTTTTAAGCTCCTTCTTAAGTCTAAATCAAGCCCAGATATGTTCAACTAGGGTTGTCATCATAGTGAGGGTTAGCGCATAAAGATGCCAATGCTAAAACAGGATCAGCCATAAACTAAAATGTCAGTTAGTTTGAAGAGATGAACTTATTTGTCACTTTTTGGACTAGAACTGCAGCAGTCAACCTTAGCAAAAAGAAAGTTAAAAGAAAAGGTACAATGCAATGCTATAATAATGTCTACAGCATAGTTTTATATTTAAAATGACAAGTGATATAACTTGTACACATATATTGCTATGTTAAAAACTAGCCCATTATTTATGTTTGTCCAACAGACAGTGGGTTTCCTTTCTGCCTCGATTTGCAGATGTTAGTAATTTTCTCACTAAATTATGTATGACACACATGTTGATTTTATGCATGTTTAAATACTCTGGCCAAGCCATTAGAAGAAGGATTTACATTAGAAAGATTTCCTGATATATGTAATATTTCAAACCATTTATCTGTGTTGGTCAATGATTGATCATTTTCAGCCATAATGGGCTCTATAATGAAAACTGCCTTTATAAAGGAGAGAAAGTGTCTTAGGAAATTTCTGTCATTCACACCAAGTTCTGGGTTCAGGAATAGTTCTCAGGATAGTCACCACCTGTGTCTATTACCGGTACTTCTTTTCTACATATATCTATTGCTCCTGGAGATCAGTGGCTGGTCTGTTAGAGAAACACAATTATAGTCTTCAGATTCATTTTAAATGATAATAATAAGCCTTGCTAAATTTTGACAGCCTGAAGACTTTATTTGTAAATACAGTGGATTTGTGAAATACTGAACCCAGTGTACAGACTAAAAACATGTCTATTAACAGGCTCCCTGTCATTACTAGCGTTACTTGGCACTTCAGTCCTACACATTAGCTGTTCCCTCAGAACTAAGGTAAACCTTAGAACTGTTTCTGTTATGTATGGGAGTGTGCAATGTTTTTTAGCAATATATTAAAAACTGCTCTGATAGTTTCCCTAGTATCACCCTTCCTGCCTCAGTCAGTAACACTAACTAAAGGTTAGTCAGTATTGTATACATTTAGCATGGAGTTTTTTACTACCACTATGAACAACACATTGCAGTCCAATTGTATGTATAGGATGTTGTCATTGTTGATAGATATTCACATGAGGGGACAGGATCACAGGAAAATAGACCTGGGCAAGACAGGTTAAAGACAGTTCAAATTGGCAGAATGGGGCAAATTCAATTGAATGTGATGATGGGATTATAGCACACCTCTATGTGATGTAGATTTGCGTGAGGTGTCGTTTCGGGGTCACATCGCGCCCAACAAGTGTTGCAGATGCCAACATCAACAATTTATTTCAGTGGATATGTGCATGCTGGGTTATTTCATCTGTATGTGTAGCCCATGATGCATTCATTTAGAACACATGATACAGGAAATATACGTTTCCACATTATGTGGGTTAACTTTTTATAAAAAATAAAAAAATCCACTAAAACAACAAGACTATGAGGATAACCTATCCTTGATTGAATAAACCAATCTAAAACCATTAGTAGCTACTGCATTTTCTTGTAACACTGGTGATAGTCTTTATTTGGACTCATGCCAATTCACCATGTATATAGACAGTGGGCCTGATTCTCATTTCATAACATTAGGGGACATACACAAGCCTTTTTGCGTAATATCCCTAAAAAACAACATCTGTGCATACACATTCCAGATGTTTTGTGCACTAGGAGATCTGTATGGGGGGATTGCATGGGCGGAACTTGTTTTCCGTATAACTTATTCCAGCCATTCAGGTGGCGATCAGCTGTTCCACACAGTTCTGCGTTCATATGAAGGCAGATCTGTGCAGAGAAGTTAAGGTAGGACATGGGTCCACTCCCCTCCTTCGTGCAGACTTCCACAGAGATCTGGATCAGGCCCAGTGTATCAAGGCATAAGGCAGCTTGGTGTGAACATGTCATAAAATGATCACATAAAGAAAATTGATGGCTAGCACTAAAACTAAAGGGAAGATGGAAATAAGACCTACAAGAAGCACTGGAAAATAATTAAAAAAATAATAAAAAGCATTAAGAAAGTGCGTGTAATGGTCGCAGGTTAAGAGAATGGCGGTGATGATCCAAACAAAAACAAACAATGTATATTGGGTATTAACCACGCCCTACGCACCAATGAATAGAAAACATAAAACTGTGTTATGTCTATAACGCTAGCGTATTGTGGATACTACTGCCATAAAATGTCAAGCCTTAATAAACATTTAATAATACATTAAAAACAATAAAATTATTATAAAGTACAATGATATATAATAATCGATACCAAACCGCATATATTAAATAGAGATAATGCCGAAATGATTAATGCAAACCATCCATTGGATAACAGTGCAATGAAAAGCCACAGCTGAAGAATTGAGCAAACAAATATTAGAATTCATATACCCAACCTCCTGCCAAACGCCCAGGGCAGGCTGGATAAATAATGTAAAGTTGTAGAGATTGTGGATAATGTCCAAAATTTAGATAATAGTTCTGTGAATGTGCCTAGTGTAATTGTAATATTGCTACAAGGTCTCTCAATCGGGTGGCTTAGCAATTATCACACAACAGGGCCAGACAGAATAGGGTGTACTGAATTCTTCAAGGTAATTGGAAGCAGGGGCATCACAACTCTTTTTTGGGGCAGGGGGGCGAGAACTTACCTCTCCCACTGGCGCCCCATCTCATCTTGGTGCGCCCCCTCCCCCACCTTGTTATGTAATACGTTTCTTTGTGGCATGCTGCTGAAGGGGGCGTGGCTAACCTATTATTGGCGTTGTCAAGTCATTGGGGGTGTGGTCAACCCATCATGTCTGCAGCCACGCAGTACTTTGATCATGTCTCCAGCCCATCCAGTATTCTCCATCATGTGCCACCAGCCCCCTCCCCCAGTACTCCCTGTCTGACATGCACGTTTTATGGTCCTCTAATGTGTAAGCTGGTCTGTGTGTGGTAAAGTAAGTGAGTTGACTTCTACTCACATAGCCCCTTTTACAGACATACAGTATACATTGATCCATGCCAGAACTAAATAGTCATAATTTATTTTTATTTTTCTTACAATAATTATCTGCATTACTTTTGCATTTAGGGATGTCTTTGCACATATTTTGAAGTTTTGATACAAAGCTTAATATCTATAACTACTACAACTAACTTACTATTGGGACCAATATAATTTTAGTGTCGAATTGAACATTCTTTTAACCACAATAGCCTCCTAGTGTTATAAAGAGCAAAGTACATATTTGTAACCACAATACAAAGTAAACCGAGGCTTAAAGTTAACACTTACCATGCCGCCGGCAATCAAGTCCACATGCGAGCATGTCTGCATCACAGCTGCCAGTTGTAAGACCATCGATATCAAGAAGTGATGGCCAAACGACATCAGCAATCATGGCAACCCAAGAAAACAGCTGGTACACAAGAGCCATGTTGTGTACCACATTGGGCCTGATCCAGACCTACGCCGATGCACTCCCCCCCGACACTCCCCCCTGTGCATGCGTATTTTCCCTCGCTTACGCCGGCTGAAGGCTACCCTTATCTGCGTATCGTTTTGATACGTAGATTATGTATATGCGGTCTAAAAGACCGCATATACGTAATCTACGTATCAAAATGATACGCAGATTACGTACAATAGCTACTACGCATGCACAGTAGCTATTGTTCATTGAATTACTATGGAAGACGGACGTAGTTCTGGATCTACCCCAATGTCCATAACTTAGTTCTGAGCAATCATATTTGATTGTGATAAGGCCGTTGAGCCAAGTACTTGTCCAATATAGCCATCCACACATATTTTACACAGCAGGAACATTATATTGTCCATGGATGAAAAACAAAAATTACTTTCCCTTTAATAAAGAGTATTTTATGAATTTGTGAAATTAATGGTGGTCCACCAATCTAATTATCTATTATTCTCCATTTATAACCATTTTGTAGCATACAGCTGTGTATATAAACCAGTGAAATTATCATGGTTAAAATCTGGGAATTAACATTATTAGGTAATGAATTATAACTTAAATCCAAATCATAGGGAACATGCTCCACTCCTTCAGTGGTAGTGTGGCTTTGTTTTAAATGCCCTATTTTGTCCCTTAAAGTCTCCTTTAATACACAGCCCTTATTTAAATACAACTGAGTTACATCCAGAGGATTTGGAGCTCCAAATGCAGCGGTAGTGGAGATCCAGCCTTCTATGCAGACTTTTGATCTGTTCGTATTGATGGCTTGGAACTCTGTATAGTTCCAAGAACACTTAGCATGTCCTAACTGTACTATTTACATACTACCTCCTCCCACATTGTGTAAGCGCTTCAGCTTCCTGCCCTCCGCTGTAAATAGTTCAAGAACGAAACTCTGGATCCAGAGGATCTAGATTAATCCTGGTAATGCGACACTCATGCATGCGTTGCTTACTAAAAGCAGGAATTTCCGACCCTAGTGATCAAAAAATGCTCCCCTTTTAGTAAGTCTGTATCCAGTCATCTGTTTTTATTGAAATAAGGACTGGGTAATAGGGGTTGGCTCTTAAGAAGGAAACAAGGCCACGGAGAATGGCTCTAATCTACATATATATTTAAATTGTTATGGGTTATATAAAGTTTTCTGTCATATTTTATGCTATTTCTTTATTTCTTTCTTAATGAAGTCATACAATAAAGTTTACAAAATGTATACCGCTTGTGTTTTTTGTTATTATTTTGTTTTTACAATTTCAAAAACTTAAACAATGAAAAAACTAGGTACATTTTACACATGAATTTATTACTGTACTAGTTTACATACCTAGCAATTTCACCCTTTCAAAGCCATATATAATGGCAGAAATGGCAAAGCTAAACTTTAAATCTTCAGATGACCTCCCTGTTGCCAAAAACCATCTCTGATGTAAACAATGGACAACAGTTCTACAGGAAGTTTATTACGACTATTTCCTGCAGTGAATGTTAGCTCTGCCCCATGTTCAGGACAGCCAATTATGTAAAAATTTTTATAAAAATCGTACGAAAAATAAAAATTATCAGTTGGTGTATGGACAAATGCAATTTTTCAGGAATGATAAAAGTATATGAGAAATCGGAGGTTTTTTTTTATTTTTTGATGATTTTCAGCTGAAAATAATGTAGTGTATGGTGCCGATATCGTTAAGGACTCTAGTGGAAAAATCATGAACATTATCATCGAATTCTTGTGATTTTCGAAAATCACTCTAGTGTATGGCCAGCTTAAGTTCAGCACTGGATCAACCCCAATAGGGATAGGGAAGCTGGCCATAATCAGGTGTAGTGTTACTTATATCTGTTGTACAGTTATGTCCAATTTTACCTATTCACATGCTAAAATCATTTGATAAGGTGTCATAGGCCTTTTTATATTGTATGCTTACAGACTAACTTTTAAAACCTTATCAAAAGCTGATAGAATTGACCTCTCTGGTGAGTGCTGTAATAGGTTAGGTGCCAATAATGGTCTGCCAAACTAAAACTTTAAATGGAAATGTTTATTCCATAGACCAAAAAGCCTTGCGGTTTAACATGTCTGATTAGGGTCTCCTACAAAGACACAAAATCAGAGACCATTGAAACTTTACCACTCAAACTCCAAAAAGCAATGAAATCTTAATCTAGAGCAGGTGATAGAAAAAAGATTCAAAGACATTTGTTACATACATTTTCAATTCTATAAAAAGTTACCAGCCACTTACCAGGCTTCTCTGTTTTGGTGGTCCTTACTGTGATACCATCAGAGTCCCAACTTTGGGTCATATATTATGTATTTTTAAATTGAGAGCAAAACTCACCGCAGAGGTCTCCAAAATAGCTACTCTCTCAGCTATTATACCAGACATGCTTCCAAACAAGCACACACAAAATGGTGGTTTCTCAAATTAATATATAAGTAAATCTAGAGCAGGTATAGGCTCAAAAGGTATGGGAAAAATCTACTGATACAAAATAGTCACCCCAGCACTCTTGCAGTAACCATTAACTAACCATGGCATTCTATCTTTAAAATAAAATTCTGAGGGATTTGTTACATACATTTGCAAATACATGATAAGTCGCCAGCTTCTTACAAGGCTTCTCTGTTTTAACTCTAATGCTGACCAAAATAGCTACTCTAGAACAAAACCCGCCCTCGGCTGCTATTCCAGACATATTATAGTATGTAGTAATACAAAGAAAAAAAGAGAAGAAAAAACCAATATGGGTGCTGGAATTCACCAGAGAGACACTGTAACTGCAGCTTGGTCTTAGGGGTTTGTGAGTCCCCTTAGTATAATTGGAAAAATAAAGGACAGAATAAGACCAGCGCTGTCACAGTATATTCTCGGGTTGGGTAGATCACAAAAGATAAAAGACTATAAATGTGATCAAAACACACAAAAAAAAGCCTTCCGGTATAATTAAAACAAAATTTATTAAAACAAATATGTCTGGTACCAGAACCTAAGAAACATAACTAATACAAATAAGCATAATACACTTCATATACAAACAGTGCAAACTGACCCTAAGTGTTTATATAAAAAAAGCATATACTAAATATCCAATAGCAATCCCTCTAGGGGTGATCAAGCCCTAGTAGAAAGATAAATAGATACTTAAGTGAAAATATTCAGGTAAAAATACTGCTGGATAAGAAACAAAGTCCCAATTCAATTGTTAACGGGTACTGACTTGCTCCGTTACTCACCACCTCGATGAGAATAGTAATAGCACTAACGCAAATTCAGTTTTGTAGTAGGGAAACAAGACCTTACCCCTTGTGCCTTGAGGTAAAAACAGTCGAGTTAACACGTTGTCCGAGTCAACCCCGGCGAGCGGGTGTTTTGACCGCTAGATCCGGGGGTCTCAGGACGCCGAACTCACTTGTCTACAGGTGGCTTCTACCGACTGGTAGGGCAGATGGTATACAAGGCGGTGCTTCCCCTCTAGATAGAACCACGTTGGTGAGCGCTCACGTTGTTACAGCCAAACGGAGGTCTTTCTTTAAAGTGACAAGTGCAGTATAGTCACAAACTTAGGATCACACTGGTTGGTATTGGAACAAAGTATAATTGGTGGTACCGGACTTCACATAGCCATCCTTACGCGTTTCGTTCCACCAGGGAATTTCATCAGAGGAATCAAAGGCATTTCATATTATAGTATGTGCAATACCCAGACACATACTATATCCCCTTATATTATAGTATGTGCCATTCCCAGACCCATAATATATCCTATTATTTTATAGTCTCTCTCTCTATCTCTCCAATAATAAATGTGTAATTTTTTATAATTTTTCAATAAAATTTGGCATGTGGCACTTAATAGACAATTCTCTACTGCCAGGTCTAAATTTCATATTGATGTGTAAATACTTTCTGAGATATAACCCTTCAAAGACCATGTACACCCTCTTACAGAAAGTGGAGTGTTATTTATTAGTGTCACGACAATGGCCCAGATTCACACTATCGGACATATTGCATATACATCCGTATTTTGCAGTTTTTTGCTATTGCGCATGCAAAGTCATTTTTTTACATAATCTACGTATCTTTTTGTTACAAGTACAGAACCCAGGGGTAGCCACTGATTACATTACCATCCCCAGAAGGGATTCCATTTACTACAACCCTCTGTTGTCTATCCTGTAACCAAGATTGTATCCATACAACTATCTTTAAGTCCAACTATATTGTTTCCAGCTTATTTAACAGTCTGCGATGTGGCCAGTGTCAAACCATATTACCACAGCTAAGCAACACTAAATACAAAATGGAGGATGCTATGAGAAAAACAAACACAGCTATTTCACAGCAAAACATCAAAAAGTTACAATCACAATCCCAGTCAAAAAATTCAATAAGATTTGTTTGACATGATCTTCCCCCAGTGAATCCATGCTGCTTGGGATAGATACTTAAGTTAGATTTAAGATACTGTACAATTTGTTCCTTTAACAGTTTTTCCATCAATTTCCCTACTGCTGATGTTAGACTCACTGGTCGGTAGTTTGACGCTTCTTCCCTACTTTCAATTTTATGCAGAGCGATGACATTTGCTATTTTCCAGTCTTCAGGAATCACCACAGTTATTACTGACTGATTGAATAATTCAGTTAATTGTTTTGCCAGCACCTCTCTTTAAGCTCTTTTAGTATCCTTGGATGTATCCCATCTTGTCCTATTAGTTTGTCCACTTTCAGCTTTGAAAGTTATTTTAATACCTGCTGCTCAGTGAAAGTAGTAGTAATTTCCCCCATTGTATTAATAGCCTTCCTATTGAAAAGTGGTCCCTTCCTCTCTCTTACAATGTATTGTATAGCTGTGCAAATAGATTCAGACTTCAGAACCACCAATATTTTACATTCACACAAGTCACAAAACTTAAGGCACGGTATGGGTATGAGAAGCCCTTCTGTGCAAGGGGGGTAGCTAGTGATGCGATTGCTTGGATGTCTAAATACTGACAAAGCAGAAATTTGCTTCTGGTCCATTATTATAGTCTTCAAGCAGGACAAGTTTCTTGTACATATAAATAAATAAAAAGAAAAATAACAGCAAAAAATTCTGTAGTTTGGACTACACATAAAAAGGATCAGCAGACTTACATGAATACAAATAATACAAATACATATTATTGGTTTGGACAGATATTTTATGGATTAGTTGTGAGTCAGAAAATATACCAGACAATTAGACATTTCATAATAGAGGGCAAAGAAAACACAGACCTGTTATGACAAACGTAAATGTCATTTTAAAAGGGATCTATCTCTAAATAATAAAATAGTCTGGTTACATTTAAAATGGCTTTGTCCTATGCCCTACAGATAGCTTCATGGCTCCTGGTCATGACAGAAATCCTTTAGGCAATTGCAATAAGTCATAAAATAGAATAAGAAAATGCAAAGGCAATGGAAAATTTTTGTCCTTTAATAAGATCATTTATTTCCTAATGCCTAATACAGTAAGTGATAAGTGTGTACACTGATATATTCAAGGTCAGTTTTAATATTACACAAACTTGAGCTACGCAATTGACAAGATCAAACTAAGATTTAGAAGTAAGGCAATTCACCTTCACACTAAGGTCATGGAAATGTATTCATTTTGTTTTACAGATATAACTATTCAACACCCTTCAGATCAACAGTTATTTCATGGAGTTTTATTTAAAATTATGCAAGTAAAGCATTCTTTATTCTATCTGTTGTCCTGAATTTACAGTATACAGTTTAATTAAATGTAAAATGGGGGCGGTGCCGAAATGTGGATTGTTCATAAGGGCTAAAGCCAGCCTTTACTCTACAATTTACATCCCTCCCACTCCCTCAGAGTGAAAGCGTTTCCGCTTCTAGCTCTGCCCCGCCTGCCCGCCCGCCATTGGATTAACTACTAGGACGGATCTGGACCCTTTCTATTTGTAATTCTTTCCTGATGCTGTGGTGCATGAGCTAGTGATCAGAAAATGCCCCTTTTGCGTTATTCAAGAGCCGGGGCCCGATCCTGCCCTACAGGTGACAAGGGAATTACGTACAGCACGTACGTAATTCCCCTGTCTAGAAGGTTGTGCGCATACACACAACCTTCTTGTGATGCCTTCTTACGACACTGTAAAGGTTGGCATACGTAACGTAAGCTACATACGCCGGCTCTTACAAGAAAGGGTCTGTCCCCCCCATTATGAATGTCATATGTCTGCTGTGAAGGCAGACATATACATGGTAATGAAGGGACGGGGTGGGGGAAGCTCCGTTACGATCAGGTATGTGGCCATAAGGCCGCATACGTGATCACAAAAGACAGGACAGGTAAGTGTCCATATTTACTACTGAGAGAGGCGAGTGCACGGCCCGTAGGTTTGCATCCGGCCCCCGGTCCTTAATTATTTAGCAAATGTAAAGAATGGAACTGTACCTCCAAGTTACTACTTTGATCTTCAGCTGTGTTGCTTTTTTACTGATACTGTTTAAGATGGAGCGGTGCGACTCTAAAGCCTATTAATCAGACTACAGTATAACAAAAATGTAAGGTAAGTACTTTAAAAAGTACAAGGCAATAACCAGTTGAATAAGCAGAGGTGCAGGCCCACTGTCTGTCAGTGCCGAGCAATGGATACATGGGG
>WWET01005587.1:27545-48827 GCA_011038615.1 Limnodynastes dumerilii | reverse complement strand
CCCCCTAATACTCCCATCATATGCCACTAGCACCCCCAGTACTCCCATCATGTGCCACCAGCCTTCCAATTACTCCAATCATGTGCCACCAGCCCTCCCCCCCAACCTTCACGTGGTGCTATCAGCCCCCCCCCAGTATCCCCATCATGTGTCTCCAATCCCCTCCAGATGCTCATACAGGAAGTTCCTGTATGAGCATCTGCGGCAGTTACTGTAGTCCCTAGCAGGTGCCATCCTGGCCAAGGGGTAGATACGCCTCTGCTTATTCACGTGAACGAGGAACACCATTGGTGATTACGGTGGGGAAAATTTATATTTAAATGATAGTTTATATTTAAATAATGAAAATAAATAATTAATTATATAAAAAAAGACACAAAAAATATTTAATATTTTTTATTTCATACAGACATTCCTGTAGTCTCCCTATACATACTCCCCCTTTCCTCCCCCTAATAACAGCTATTAGGGGGAGGAAAAAGGGGTTATATGGTGATATCGCAGAAATACATCCACTAATACCATCTTCATATGGCGTTATATATAGTATCGGCGAGGATTGTTAATATCCGTGCCAATACTTTGTAAATACAGCAATCAGCTGGCCCGAATTCATTAGAGCTGGCCAGCGATCGGGGATGCAGAAACTGATGATCGCCATGGTTTCCAGGAGATAAAGGCCGTTTTCAGGTCTTTATCTTCTGTAAACGAAGTGTTCAATATTTTGCAACTGTTTGTTGTAACCTGCCAATGAATAGTGATATATTTTGTAGCATTCGGTCCCTATCTGGCAAAACAGGACAGTGCGATAGAGCCCTTAATGCAAGAAAGCCTAAATCAGGACAGTTGAAAAGATGCTGAGTAATGTACATTTTGAAGGTCAAAGTTCCTGAGATATATTTGACTGGGTGATCATGAGAACGGGACTTTTGACAAGCTTAAATATGGTTAATGCAAAGACTGTACTGGAGTTGCTGATGTTGTAAATACAGCTTTACCATTATTTTTCATGAGAATGAGTTCTCTGGGCTGAGATATTATTTGTCACCATTAGAGGCTCTGACAGGCAGCTTAAAATAGCCTTTAATGTTAAAAGCTGGAAATAAAAATGATCTATCAGTAAGCTAATTTAGTCCATTCTGAGTTTAACCTATCAATGTCTATTTTCAGTTAAAACAATAATAATTCGATCACAATACATTAGTAGTTATTAAAAAGATTCCTTTATTATATAGGTCAGGGCTATCCATACAGTTTTATACAACACATTTTGAACACATTAATTCCTTATAGTACAACAACAAAAAACAGGCTATAATGTGACAGCCTGCATGGAGGTAAATATAAATGGTATGCTTTGTTGAGCCAGGAATTGTCATTTTGACCGTTTTATGTATCACGTATACCAATATAACAGTTCAAATTTATTTCAATGAAAAATGGAAGTTCCTGTTTATATATTTGACAACATATATTTATTTTTTTAAACACTTTTTTAAAATGACATTTCAAATGACTGTAATAGCAATTGTTGTTTCACGGTTTCCATAAATAAAATATCATCATTACAATATGTTGGCAAGTCATTGACAAATTTAAGGTCTGAAGTAAAAGTGAAGGGACAATATGCATGAATAGTTTAGAAGGTAATCTAAAGACAAAGAAACCATCAAAAGAACAAAGCTATCTGACATTCAGCCACCTGGTTGGATGCACTATAAGGCAGTGGCATATTGGCTGACCTCCAGAATTTCTGGGGACATGGAAAACTTTTTTTATTTCCCCTGCCAATAAAACCCACTTCATCTTAATTACAAAATGAAGAAATGCATTTAAATACAATAATGACTAAATAAATGTTCATTTTTTTGTGAGCCTTTCAGCAAAACTGCAAAGTTTAGCCTTAAAGAGGCCTATAACAGTGTGCCAGAAAGTTGGAGACAGTTGTAAAGGAAAAGAACCATAAAATAAAGATATCATTTAAAGCTAAGTGCAGGTCCAGGGAGATGATGTAACATGTAAACAGGGCAGATATGCTAACCCTGCTGAGCTATCATTATAGAAATAGCACATCAGACCGGATTCGCACCTACCTGCCCGGTCCACTCCCATGACCCGCCCCCGTTTTTAGGTGCCTAATAGTACTTACGAGTGCCATAAGCCACCTTGAGTACCCGTGTGTATTTTCTCTCTTAAGTAGGGAAAATATGCGTGGAGGTCCCAAACTACTTCCTAGATCTTCCTAATCTAAGTGTATCCCCCCTCCCACTTTACTTAAATATCTATGGAGGCTGGTCTGGCAGACCTCCTCAAAATCTGCACCTAAGGAGCCAAAGCTTCCTAGGTGTGAATCTGGGCCATCATTTCTAGAGTTGGCCTTTGAATCCACGCTGTACAGTTATCAGAATGCAGAACAGAGCCAAATTACACATTATGAGTCCTAGGTTTGTATGATGGACAAACAAACAAACAAAAAACCCAAGGGAAGTGCCCATTGACCCCACTATGTTCCCTAGTGTGCCATGCGGTGGCATAGTTTTGAATGTGTATTTCCAATCCGACCCAAATATATGTTGTTGTGAAGGCCAATAAGATGGAAATGGCTGTGGTTCTGAGGACTAAGCAGATCAGCAATCATCTGTAGTGAAAATGTCTGAAAAAGGCATATTTCCACCATTTGTGCTTTTAAACATTTCTTCATCTTACTTTGATTTAGTTTTTTCTTTTTTTAAAACTTTCTTTTATTAAAGCAGCGATTATACAGAAAGACACATCAACAACGAACATACAAAAGCTGCTATATCATTTTTGTGATTATTCCAACAGTGTGAATATTATAGCGGCAGTCAGTAAGCATAGTGGTAATCACTAATGGAAAAGAAAAGAAAAAAAAGGGGGGGAGATCACTGCACAAATGAGCATGAGTATGGGCGAGTCACTGGAGATACACGGTTAAGGGTTAGGAGAATAGTCTCACGGTTAACTAGGTAATAAGTTTATCCCCGAAGGGAGTTGGGTAGGAACTTGTAAATTGAACCAAGGGAACCACACTTTATAATAGGCTTCCTCTGTGCCCTTCAAGTAGGCCGTCATTCTCTTAGGTGTACCGATTAACCACAAGCGCTCCTATACTTTTCTTGTTTGTTTGCATCCTCATTCATAGCCTAACCTTTGCCCTCCCCTAACCTAAACATTGTCATCCCGGAGCCTACCCTTTCCTATCCCACAGCTTAACCCTAACCAGGCCAGGTACCTTGTCTAAATAAGACCATTGGACATTGTACCCATTCCGGAATGCCTAAAGCATTAGGCAATGGTATAGTCAAAATTAAGCTTTTGATTGTATCATTGTCTAAAACGGGCTGCTCGTACCACCAACTGCATCCCATATAAACCACAACTGTATGTTTCGTGCCTGCATAAGTTAACAAGCTGACCTGTGTGTTTAAATCATCACTTTTTCTTTCTTTCTTTTTTTTTAAACTTTCTTTTATTAAAGCAGCAATTATACAGAAAGTCACATCGACAATGAACATACAGAAGCTGCTATAGCATTTTTGAGATTATTCCAACAGTGTGAATATTATAACGGCAGTCAATAAGCATAGTGGTAATCACTAATGGAAAAAAGGAAAAAAAAGGGGGGGGAGATCACTGCACAAATGAGCATGGGTATGGGTGAGTCACTGGAGATACACGGTTAAAGGTTAGGAGAAGAGTCTCATGGTTAACTAGGTAATAAGTTTATCCCCAAAGGGAGTTGGGTAGGACCTTGTAAATTGAACCAAGGGAACCACACCCTATAATAGGCTTCCTCTGTGCCCTTCAAGTAGGCCGTCATTCTCTCCATGCCTGCGACAAACCAGATATACGAGGTCAGAGCGCGTAAGGAGGGGGGGTTGGCTGTTTCCAGGCTTTAGCAATGAGGCATTTGGCTGCAGCCAAAACATGGGAGGCCAGTTTACGGGAGGAGGCGTCCGTGTCAGGGATGGGGTAACATAATAGGAAGATCCAAGGATTTTTAGGAGGCGAGCAGGGAAGGAGGGTGATAAGAGGGAATGTACCATATCCCAAAATGGAGTTAAAGTAGGGCAGGTCCACCACACATGAATAACGATCAAACCTCTCCACAGCGACGCCAGCACCGGGGGGAAGAGGAGGGAAAAATCTTTGAGAGACGTTCGTGGGTGAGGTACCACCTATAGTAGATTTTGTATGGATTCTCTTTAATCTTACTACATATGGAGGATTTAGCCACGTTTAAGCGGACATCGTCCCAGGGTTCATCTTTATCAAGACAAGGGCCCAAATCTCTTTCCCAGTCTCTCTCATGTTTATCCTGGGGCCCCACATGGGTCTCCAACAGGATGGCATAAAGGGCAGAAATCACCCCCCGGCGGAGAGGGGCCGTCAGGCAGAGAGTTTCAAATGCAGAGGGGGGTGAGAGGCGGGCCTCCGCCGGGAGAGAGAGCAAATAGTACCGGAGTTGAAAGAAGTGAAAAGGATTTGGGATAAAGTCGGGGAATTTCTGGAGGAGGGGGGAAGTGGTGAACCACTCATCTCCTTCTTTGAGATCTTGAGTATATCGAATTCCAAGGCACCTCCACGGGCGAGAGAAGGCCTTTGACTGTCCTGGAGGGAAGGCCGGATTATCCCAAAGGGGCAGTAGGGGGGAAATCAAGGGAGGGGAAGCTACATGGGGTCTACACGAGTCCCAAATGGAGGCTGAGTGGGCAGTCGTGGGTAGAGAGAGCATAGTGGGAGAACGACCAGCTCGCGGGGCCCCCCAAATGGACGATAGCGATGACAATCCCAGGTAAGTGGACTCAATATCTACCCAAGCTAATCTACCCGGGGGCGCATATGACGCTACTATGTGGCTTAGTTGGGAAGCCTGGCAATAAAGTTTAAGGTCCGGAAAACCCCTACCTCCCTGGGCAGTAGGTTTCTTAAGCAGCGCTAAACGAGTTCGGGAGGGGGCGATGGTTCCATATAAACCTAACCAAAGAACATTGAATGGAGGTAAGAGTAGCATTCGGGACTTTTACAGGAAGGGTTTTAAAAAAAAATATAACAGTTTGGGGAGGAGAGTCATTTTGACCGCTATGATCCCCAGCCATGACAGCAGTAGGTGTCTCTAGGAGTATAGCTCAGAATTGAGCTTGTCTATGAGGGCAGGGTAATTAGCTGCATACAGCGAGTGGTAGGAGTTAGTCAGGAATATGCCCAGATATCGCATTTTAGAACGTTGCCATTTAAAATGGAAGGTAGTTGTAAGGTATTGGCTCTCCAATGGGGAGGTGTTTAAAAGAAGTGCTTCGGACTTAGACAAATTGATTTTATATCCCGACAGCTGGCCATATTGTTGCAGGGTAGTAAACAGGTTTGGTAGGGAGATACGTGGATTGGTCAAGGTAAGCAGCACATCGTCCGCAAAAAGGGATAATTTGTAGTCCTGACGTCCAATTTGGATACCCGATATGTCTGGCGACTGGCGAATAGCTGCAGCTAAGGGTTCAATGGCCAGGGCAAAAATTAGAGGGGAGAGGGGGCAGCCCTGTCTGGTGCCATTGCTAATGCAGCGGGGAGGGGGAGCCACTTACCATCACCCTCGCTGAGGGACACGAATATAAGGACCGGATGCCGTCTAAATATGGGCCACAGAGGCCATATTTTTGCAGGGTTTGATTTAGTTTTTTAATACATTCTATTTAAGTTTTATCATTTTGAACCTTTTGAACTATGTGCTGCTATTTACAAGTCATAAAAAGATATTTAAAAACAAACATGGTAAGTAAAGGAGAAACAGGAGATAGGGAAACTTGAGATAAATGGAGTTGGGTGGGGGTGTTAGAGAGAGACCCATGGGGAGAGAAAGTGGGGTGCCATAAAAGAGAGTGAGGGATGAAGACAAACAGAAGAGGAATTATGCTTGTTGAAGAGACATGGAAGGCATGAATGAAGGAAAAACAGGAAATAGGGGTTTGAGACAAACAGAGACAGATGTTAGTAAGACACAGTGGGAGGGAGGGAAAGCTAGAAAGTCAGGATAACATAAAAAAGAGTAAAGGATGGAGATAGACAGAGGGAATAAGTGGGTAAAGAGGCAAAGGCAGGCATGAAAGTTGGGATGGATTAACCAGGGAGAGAGAGAGAGAGAAAGTGGGGGTTAAAGAGACAAAGAAGGGGCATGAAAGACAGTGGCGGTTGGAGAAACTTCAAGAGAGAAGACGAAAAGAAGGTGATGAACTCACTTTCCATGTCTTTTATAAGCATTAAAACTTTTTTCATATTAATTAAAATGAATGTCGTTTAGCAACAAAAAGGGCAAATTAGTCAAAAACTATCGAAAAATTGTAAATAGAGAAATAAAGTCCATTAAAAAACCCAGAATGTTCAAATATAAGTATTGCTGTATTAGATGCTATGAGTTCATAATGTTATTCAGTGTAAACACTTATATACAGATTTGATAAATATCACTTCATTAGATCAGTTACAATTACGCTGATTAAATTCCCCCATACTATAATTTTAGAAAGTGCTTACATGGAGTAACATTATAAACGCAAAGAATCTCATCTATTTATATTTGAATAATCTGTTTATATTTTTTTGTTTATTCTAGGTGTTATTCCTGCCTTTGCTGCAGCCCAGTCTATCCCACTATCAGGGACTCCAGTGAAAACTAGCCGCACACATAACATATTTATAGAAAAAGAGAATAAGTAACAATGTTACAGAGTAAAAGGAACATTACAGGGTTTTAACACTACATAGGTCATAGCAGTTACAACCAAAGACAACAACATTTTTGTAACACACAAGCAAGGAACCTAGTTAAAATATGACTATAAAGTCACTCTACGTCTAGGTATCAAGACAAGGTGACTAGTGTTGATAAAACTCTTTGAAGAAAAAGAGTCTGTCACTAAGACCCCCTTTTTTAAGTTTCAGATATGGAAAGAAGTGGGGAATGCATTTTTTTAAAACAGGGATTAAGGGTGAATTAAGTTGGGGGTGGATTTCCAGGTCTATAAGACCTATGATGAGATGTATGAAAGATTGGAATTAGTGTAGCTGTGGCTAGAAAATTAAATTGCAGTCACTTGGAGACTAGGAGGAACTGATCCATACAGTAGCTGTCCTTATATCCTTTTTAAGAGCAAAACAAGTGCTAGTGTATATCGTTGCAAAACCATGCTGCAATGTGAGGAGAGACATTTAAACTGTTAGAGTTGAGGGTAATTTTCCTAACAACTCTAATCTAGAAATGAACCAAAACACTATGCAGCATTTAAGTTCTTTGCATTAGCAAAGAGTTTTCTCACACTGGAAAAGAGTTAATATTAATTTACAACCCTCACATCATGGTTTTGCCGAGGTCTATACTTTCACCTGTTTTGCCCTTACTCTTAAACCCTGGATCATCCTTGGTGCTAGTAAATAACGGTATTTAGGAATTTCTTTAAATTCTAACCATGGGGATCATGTCATTGTGAAGTCTTCAGGACTGATTCAATGTTTGGCAGTAATGGCAATACAGTTGCAAGGGTAGACCTGAGGAAAATACTTTGCTTTTGCACATAAGATGCACATAAGTACTCAAGTAACGGCTTCTGCTAGCTGTATTCTAGAGCCGGGAAGCTGTATGTCCAGCGTTGCAGCTGTGGCCCATGCACATCACAGAAACAGGCCGTGTTGTGGCTGGATGCTAAACTAGGCTTTTAGTTTAATTTAGCATTCAGCTAAACTGTGTGCCTAGTGCTTCTGGAGCTGATAATGTCCCATGAGATTGATGAATCTCGTGAGACATTTCAGGACTGAGGCTGCAGTATGTGGGAGCTGCTGCAGGAGCACCCAGAGAAAGACAGGAGTGAACCAGAGGAGGTGAGTACTCAGCACGGGTTTGGAAACTCTAACTTGATTCAGGAGGGGAGGGGGTGAGGATTAGAGAGCTGAAGACAGAGAGCAAGGCAGATGGAAATAAAGTGACGCGAGCAGGGTAGAAGAAAGATGAGAAATCGGAGAAAAAAGGGAAGGAAGAAAGAAAGAAATATTAATAAATGAATTAAGAGAATCAGTAGAAATAACAAAAAGCAAAAGAGAATACAAAATAAACAGGACACAAGTAGGAACATTTAGACAATTTATCTTTTTTTTTTATTACTGATTAATTAAAAAAAAAACCCTGAAAATTAGCAGGAATTAAATGATTAAAAGTTCATAAAAACACTGCACTAATCTTATTTGAATACAGAGACTGTGATTTTCTAACATACAGTATACAGGTACTTCTATAACTTTGACATAATCATAAAGCAGTTCCTCATTAAGGTGGACAAGGAACATTGCTTTTCAGACATTCATTTATTTATATACATTGAATTGTTTTTATGGATATTTAGTAATTTTATTGCTGCTAATTTAAATTTTTATAATTAATAAATAATAAAAAACAGCTAAATCATCTTACTGAGTGCTCTCTTCTTTAATTTGTATCTTACTATTGGATATTTTTTATCCATTTTTGAACTGCTGGTAATTGCCTCTCTAAAGTTTGGGGCCAGGGGGAATTGCTATGGATTTTTCTGTTGACTGCCTCTCTAAAGTTGGGAGTGGGGGAATGATATTGATATATTCTCTCTCAACTAGCAGGATACAGAGATATAGGACCTTATTCACAAGTTAAGGGAATGCAGCCATTTGGGTGCATATATTTAAGAAGGGATATACTGCACATGCGTAGTAACTTAATATAAGCAAATTATGTACTACTTCAAGGTTCGTAATGACTTAAAAATGAAGGGGTGTCTCGGGAAAACCTAAGAACGAAGATAAGAAGATTGGGTGGAGGGAGCCATTTAAATGAGGAAATCTGGCCGTGGTCAGGTAGAAACGTTCTTAATTAGCCACCCTAGGCACACAACTAAGAACCTAAAGATAAGGGAGCATTATGGCATTGTAAGCCGCTTAAGCTGAAAACTGGCGGCGTGTCAGGGGAGTCACCTTGCTACTTTTTGCATATAATTAAGATCCTAAATCATTCTTAAGTGTGAACACGGTCCATAGTTATTTATACAGCTGGAAAAAGTTTTGTATAAATAGTGGGAAGCTGTACCACTGTTACAACTATATACTTTTTTTTTACTTGACATTGTTTAATGGGGCCACTTCTAATCAATCATCTAGGGCCCTGGAATACCTAGGGCTTCCTCTGGGTTTGTCATAAAATGGATGCCTACACATGTGGGTCAGGTTCTTTGCAAACGCTGTTTTGCGCTTACTCCTGTACAACACATGCTTCATTAAAAAATGCATCTCCAATTACGTGCCCATTATGTATTGTGTTGCAGTTGTAAAATTTGGCAGTGAGGGGTCTGTATTATCCAAACCTGTTTCTAATGCATGTTTATTTAATGACCTCAGAGGGGAGAGGGAGGTGACCCAAACAAGTGTACAGCCTAGGGCCCCTTTGGCTCTTAATCAACCACTGGTTACCATAGTTACCAACTTAAGTTTAAACTGACAGATAAAATCTCTATGTTATTACCATAAGTAATTGTCTATTCTTTTGAAATGCTGCAGGGATAGAAGAGATGTCCCAGGAGAGTCCCACATATTTATGTCTTTATTTTCTATAAGTAATATATTTCCATTTAGACCCATTAGCTTTTCACGGAGAGTAAAATAAGACACGTCAATTGTTGCATATATTTGTCTGTCCTTCTGTTATCAATGCATTGGTCTGATACTACTATACAACAGTGTAGTTATCTACAGTAACCTGCCAGACACTCCTCATACAGTTTCTCCACCCCTGCTAGCTGGGATGTGGACTGGTTTTACAGCCTGACAGATGAAGCGAGCAGAGTGAGTCAGTGCATGGAAATGGAGTAGGCGGGTGATAGTGAGAGTGCCAGAGGGAGAGGACCGAGAGGTAGGAGGAGACAGGAGAGTGAGCAGAGTGTACCAGAGGGAGAGGACCGAGTGGTGGTAGGAGGAGAAGAGGAGGAGATCGGTGGCTGAGACTGGAGGAGACACAAGGGGTCGGGCAGGGATCATGAAGACTACTGTAAACACAGTTATTTCAGCAGCACAAACACAGCAAGTCTGCCGCCCGGAATCCTGGCACCCCTCTGACAGGTGAGTGTGGGGCAGGCTCCCATGCGCTTGCAACAGGATGGTGCCATCCTTCAGCTAATGGAGCAGTGGGCAAACTTTCTATACCACTGCAGCTATAGGAGGGGGTGTGCACTGAGGAGGCTATTTATATTGAATTAATGTAATAGTGCATTTCCAAAAGGTGCTGTAGTTAGTCTATAGCTACTAGGATACCAGGTAATCACTAGGAAATCTTCAACAAAATGTTTGTTCCTAGTACTTAAACATTATGATAACGTCTATATTCTAAAAGTATTTCTATATATTTACATACAACTCTCTTCATCCTTCTATATAGTATTCTATATACTACATTTATTGTCTTTATTCTAAAGTTTATCTTATCATACACACATCTATCTGTGGTGTTTAAACTGTCAGAGAACTGTTAAATATGTTTAATATTAGTCATTTTGTAGTGATTTTATGTTTATCTATCTTTTAGTGTTACATTACCCTTAATGAATACTCTGAGAGGAAACAGAATACATGTGTATGTTGTAATAAACTGCCCATAAAGAAATAAATAAATGTATTAGACATATAACACTATGCTCTTCTCTTGTCTGCTCAACTAGAACATTTGGAAAAGGTGCAGAGATGATAAATGCTGAAGTGAGTTATGCCTGTGCTGTAGACACTTCTAGTTGTATGGTGTCCATTGTATTAAGGAGACATACACAAGTTAATGTTCTAACCCTGACACACCTACAGATCTTCACAGAAATACCACTGCTCTAATGTATGACAGTGAAAGATAACCTGTTTGGACTTACTACCTACTGTGTTACAATATTTTCCCTGGTTATGTGTATTGCATTATTTGTAAAACGTGCTATAATCCATATACAAACACAGAGGATTTGTTATCCAGTTGTCCAGTTTCAGGTGACATGGCAATGAAAAGGTCAGGTTGATAATATGTGTTGCTTTCACTGGATCAGGTACCCTAACATTTTAAAACAATGGCCATTGTGCAAGGGCAGGATCTTGCCTGCAGAGCAAACGTCTTGTGTATATATCAGTTCTGGTATGTGTCAGTGCTTGGCTGGGAGTGCCGATGTAACTGTACAAATAAAGGTATCACAGTTGCTGTGTAGTTTTCTGTTCTAATGGTAATACCTAAATATAGAATATTTGGTCTTATGTTAGTTTTATATTTGCTGTGCATGATAAATAAATATGATATCCAATAATTTTTTCAAGCAATGGGTAATCTGGTACGCATTAAGACAAGCATCTGCAAATTGCCATTAAGGTCTGCAATGAGTGCAAACAATATTTTTCAGCAAAGACAGATTAAACTGTATGCAATAACACACTAGCAGGCATATGACAGTGTTACCAGCTATAACAAATAAATCTGATATCAATGCAGAAAAGTGTTGGGGCATGTGGCTATATATTTATTATTAATGGAAGTAATTTAATCAATACCTCATATCTTCTCAAGATCACAGGACTGTCACATAAAGTTATTTGACCTGTTATCATTGTGTATGCAGGAAGAGTAAGAGTTTGGTATGGGGACACTAGTAAATATTACTAAAATAACAGAATAGAAACAATTTTATAGATTTTAAGCTGGGGACAAACAACATCACCTTGAAGAAGATCCAATATATTTACAATTCAACTAACTACTATCAGCATGCAGATCTGTGATTTGTTTTGCTTCTTTACCATGTGTACTCCTAATATCATTCCATTGTTGATGGCTAAAAAATCTAAACTGCGACATCCATTTAAACGATTCCACATGACCATTGGAGTGTACACACTGATCTAATATCGCTGCAAAAACGTATTTATCATGCGATCTGCACAATAAGCATGTCAAAACCATACTGTGTGTACCCAGCTTAAGATATTCTGAGAGATGTTTGGTGAAGAGGATAAACTGAGTGCAGCAAACTTTTGCAATTATAATTTACCACAAGGTCAAATTGAATCTGTTTCATGTCTACTGAGCTTTCTGGAAGTCCCTCCATATTAAGGCTGTCTCCAAAATACCTATGTTTATTTTCTAAACACTTAAAGAAAATTACAGAGTGATGAACAGTAGAACACAGTTTATTGCCCCTGCGAAAGTCATTTTATAACCTTTGGTGGACCAATTAAGAAATCAAATACAATTTACATTTCTTTGAGAAAGAAAAACATTTGTACTTTCCAAATTGTTCCTTAATATAGACTGGCTGCCTCCTCTGGCAAGAATCAATAGAGAGATGGTGGTATGTGGGAATCGTTGTGCTTTTACTGTTCTCAAACAGAGAGCTGAAAAAGAAATCTCTTTAGAGAACAAATACATTATGAACCTGCCATGCCCATCTGTGGTCAGAGAGGTTTGGACTGGTGAGTGTTACTTTCTTAAAGGCAAGAGGAGTTTCAGAGGTGCACCTTTGGAATATTTCCTTAGGAACTACATGTCCAATTTTACTTTTCAACTATTCTAGTTAGACTTTCCGCTGAATGTGCCCTATTGCTGGCTTTTATTTACATTGTTAAGTTTCAGTTATTCTTTCTAGGATTTTGGCAATCCTAACTTATATAGCTCTGATATTTAGTAAAACCCACCATATGACTTGGCATTATTTTCTTTTGCTCTTTTGTCTTCTCTCATGGGTACATACCTGGACCGATATTACACATGCACAGAAAAGAGTAGACTGAAATTTCATCGGCTGAAAGGTGAGTATCAAATGTTTTTTGAGAAGCCATGAAGCCTGGATCATAGGCATAGTAGAAAAAGGAAATCGGTCAGCCCGTATCATTGAAAAACCACGCATCATTGAAGTGACCCCAAGGGGGGCTGGGACCAGTGACAGCAGCGGAACACCAAGCCTAGATCGACCATGCTAATATGTCAGCCTCCACGTTTTCATGGCTGAACTGGATCTTAATGATTTAACAGTTTCTATAGGGTCATTTTTGCTTTTGAAGTTGATTATAATTTGCAAAGATTATTTATTTATTTTTTCTGCATAATAAGTAGACCCCTAATTGTGACATAGACATATGGAAATCATTTCTATATTGGAAATTGTATTGTATCATTTTGAAATGGTTCTTTAAAAAATGCTTCTTTTCTTTCTTTTCCTTGTAGTTAACTAATGAAAGAATATTGATTTGCTGTTCAAACAGAATAGTTAATGAAGTGAAACAGGAATTTGTGGCATGTAATATACAAAAGGACAGTGCACATGGATTAAGATATCCAACAAACAAGCATAGTTGAGCACATTATATAATTTGATTACAATGGTGCTGATGCAGAGTATTAGAAAAAATGGAACAAATGAATCCTAATGGAATCAGCACATTACTGATGGGATCGGTTAGTCAAACTCAACAATCTGATCATCAGATCGGGACAGTTTTGTTGGTGTTTTTGCAAAATGGTCTATTAAGCACACTGCATTATAATCATGTCAATCAGCCAGTAACTGACTGACTAACTTTTATCAAACATAATAATGTAAATTATGTAATCAGTGGTGGAACAAGTTATCTTGTGAGATCTCCACTGTAGCTCTGTGGTGGTCCACCACATCGTGGACCATTAGGCCGTTAGGGCCTGATTGAAGGTTGGACTGCGACATGGGTGGCAGATCCCCCAGTTATCGCGGATCCAGGATGGTGCGGTAAATACTATCTGACAAACCTCACATTCTTGGTATAAGTGCACAAAATATTTTCAGATGGGCAGGAAAGATAAGGAGAAGTTTGTTGCATAAACAATATCCACATTAGTGTTGAAGCCCAGCAGCCAATTTAAATGTCACTGATAATGTTTAATATTCTTTTCAGGATGCCTAGTGACAGTGGTTTTAAATGTAATGTTACGACTTTATGGAACATTGCCAAAAGTGATTAAAACCTAATTGGTGTAATGTTGTAATCCAAGAATATAATCACGCATATACTTTCCAGTTCTATTGAAGTTTACAGTCTAATTTTACCACTACACAAGTGTATGTGTGTTTTTTGCATTCTCAAAAAAGGTAGAATGTTGGTTAGACAGATTGTTATGAGAAACTGTGTCAACAAACCACAAACATAAGGGCTGATCCAGAGCTGTGCTCATTAAACTGGCTAATTAAAGATTAGTGTTGCTGTGGGCAGCACGGTGGCTCAGTGAGTAACACTTGTAGTGTATCCAGAGCCAGTCAGCACACCGGAGCTGCAGGGGAAAAGGTGTCAGCATAACACAGCCTTACACCCTGCAGCTAATCATGACTAGCTGGATAATTATAGGAGAGAGGCTGTGCATTGTTGTCAGAAACTTTCATGTGATCATAGCTCAGCTTTCTCCCAGTCATTGCTTTAGTAGCCAGCATGCCGCAAAGAGCCTCAGAATCAAGCCAGCAGTTGTAAGGTGAAAGAAAGGAGAAAGAAAGTGTGAAAAATGTATTTTATTAGATAAGAAAAATGGGAAGTTTAGAATTTATTGAATATACTGGATAGTTAATAATTTCCTTTTTTTTATTTAAAAAAAATGAGACTCCACGGTATTTATTTTAGGGGTGCCTCAAACTAATAGAATTTGAAAACTTGTGACCTAGAAAAAAAAACAAGATGGAAAAGGCAGAATCTCTCTCATCAGTCCTCTTGAAGATTTTAGAGCATAGTAAATTAATAAATTAATATTTATGGTCCAGGTCCAATCTTTAGATTTTTTCCCTCAATTTCAGTTGGGTTGCAGCCATTTTATTCATACTGTGCATACATCATTGTTAACCAACATCATTGTTAATCAACAAAAACACATTCAGACCCATCCAGACTTTTAGGAATGACACTTGTGACAGAGTGCCTGATTCAGACTTAAGAAGGAGCTTGAAATTAAAAGAGGAAAGTTACTCCTGAGCTAAACCATGTTGATTGCAGGGGAGTCATATTTCATATTTTTGTTGCAAACAGTAGAGAGAGAGGTGACGTTTCCCAGCTCAAGTCAAAATACTGGTGTGAAAGTGAAGCTAGTCCGTATCTGTGTACAGTAAGCAATTCAAAGATATATTCCTACATGCAAATAATACAATTAACTTGACTCCCCCTGAACAACATGGTTTAGCCCAGGAACAACTCTCCTCTCTAATTTCCAAGCTCCTTCTTAAGTCTGAATCAGGCCCAGCTCTGGCTTGAGTTCCCACGTGGGCTTTCCCTCTTAGACAATTTTCAGGAGCAGGAAAATATTATTTTACCCTGACTGCCAGAAATATATCCAGGTGAGTGGTTAAAATGGGAATGGACAGATGTCTTTATAGTGCGAGCCAGCTATTGTGGATTCCTCTGAATGTATTGTAAGTATGTATGAAATTATAGGCCATGCTGTCAGAGCAACCTCTGCCCTTTGAAGTGTATTTTTTCCATTATCATTGGTTTCCATTCAAGCTTTTTTTTTATTCTCATACCATAATCAGTTGGCCTGAATGCAAAGAATACAGACACTCAAGTGATAATTTGTGGTTTAAGTTTCCTGCTTTGTATTATAGGCAACATCATCAATGCTGTTTTCTTATGAGATCTGTAATTATGGTTACCTTACCATGTGGCTTAATGCATTGAATTATGTCTAGGAATAATTGCAGTGGTTGTTTGCACTGGCAGTCTAGATTTAGTTCAAATTTGTACATAAGACACTTTGGGGCTCTGAATGTTTGTCAGTGCAAATGTAAGTCTGATCCCAGAGATCAAAGCCACAGTAGTCTACTACCCACTGCTTTGTTGGCATGTATGATGGTAGTGTAGCAGAAGTGGCAAATTAGGCAATGTATGAAGGTGGCTATGATCAGAGCATAATCTATTATGATAAATCCTAGGGGTTCTATGAGCCTATGGATGCTATTAATTGTTGTATAGAACAGAATAAAAAATTCTAAATAAAATTGCAAAAAAGTTATATTGATCCAAAGACAGTAGCATTGGGTTGTATCCTAATATCTAATTTTTTGGGTTAAATTGTGGACAAAAGCTTTGTATTCAAGCTACCCTATTGGAAGTCATTCAGTTTAAGAGGCTGTGGCACAACCAGAACCTCCCTCATAGAACCAGCAGTAAAAGAATAATGCTACAGACAGCCACAGGACAGAGACCAAGGCTCTGAAGATTGCAGAATAAGGAGCTCCTTCAATGTTTGAATGCAGAGTGGTGCGTATGTATGAGTCACACTATATATATGTAGCACACTATACACTGTATACCCATTCCCAGATCTCTTATATAATCCACAGTTATTATAGTATATTTCATTACCAGACCTCCTTATATGCCTCATATGTACTATATATAATGTGCCATGTCCACAATAACATGTGCCATTAATATACCCCACATGTATTACAAGGATTTAGAAACCACCTTTTAAAAATCACTGAGAGGAATGTCACTTTCGATACCTTCCGAGGGATCACAAGTGGGCGTGCCTTGGTATTATAATGTACAGTATAGACATGACCTTGTTTTGTATACCTCCAGACTTTTGAACCACCGCCATTTTTCTTTTCCACGGAGAGAGTCCCTGGCTATCGGGAATCCAGGGGAGTGGTTAGCGGTGCGATTGTGATCCCTACACATCCTCTGCTCAGGGATCCTACATGTTGTGTGAAAGTAAATATTGACAAACAAAGCTTCCATGTATAGATACTGCTATGGCCATGATATCTCATTAACAGTCACTATTCAATGTTAAATCAACTGTTCATTACTTGTGTTATACATTGATGTAGCCATTGGCTTTGTAAGTGCTGGGAACCACACTGTGACTCAGCAATGAATTCAGCATTTTACCTGGTTATGTCAGAATATCTTTAAGATGATGATGTTTTGAGTGTTTTCTGGTGTTACTTCTGCATTTCTCCTCATAACCCAGGGAGACTCCATTAACTGATTCCTTTAAATGGATACATTCTGGAATCGTTAGTGCATATATTATAATCTTCTTCTGTAGAAGTGCCATAATATAACCAGGAGGTATTTACGGAAAACCTCAAACTGTTAAAAACAATGCACAATTTCTGGATTTACGCTTGTAATTTGTATTGCAGGAAGACCTGGCTTGAAGGCAGTTGTTTGTAAATCTTGTTTTACGGGAGTCGTTTTAGTAAAAACAAAACAAAAAATCTTGATATTTGTATAAAAATGAATAAAATACTTTTTTTCTTACATTATATATTGATGTTTTTGATGGTACTGGCACTTGCTACAAATAGTAGATCTTAATAAACCTAATAGACTTTTGGCCAGTGATTCATGCAGTCACCTATGCTTTTATCTACTGTAGTCCTTTCACTTGCATGCTGATCATGCCTTCAGGGATATTAAAAGCACTTTTAAATAGCTGCAGTGTTAGCACACCCTAAAAAATGCTGCTGCTGAGCAGTCTTAAAATAATATAACATAGAGATTCTGCTTTACTATGTCAGAATGAGTAATAAGGTGGGGTTGGCCATATTTTCCCATTTTATAAGCCCTGCACAGATCATGCATTTACAATTAACACATAAGAGCAAATGCATATTACAGTGGTAAGAAATTAATACACACAGTCCTTTCTATCATTAAAGCCAAAAGAATATACCTAATATTTAGTAATGTTTAAGAAAAATGCCTTTACTATTGTTTCTTTAATGCAGGACTCTATAAATCAGGGTTGCTGACATTTAACAGCTTAGCTATAGATGCATACAGGGGGCAGGCCTTAATGATGCAATTTATGCAAATCTCGTCATTAAGCCCCGCCCACTGACTAATACCCATTTTTAGCTGTAATAAGGATTGGGACGTGGCTTGATGGCGTAAATTATGTCATTTAGTCCCTCCCTGTCCCTAGCAACAGTAGTATACTAGTGTTGCTAGGCAGGGGGGTAGGACTTGAGGCCGTGGTTTCCATGAAACCACAGGCCTCAAGTCACTTGCAGGAGATTGAACTGCCCGAATTTCGGGAGTTTCCCGGACATTCCAGGAGAGTCGACAACCCTGCTGTAAATGTTAGTAAATTTTAGGCACCAGCCCAAAAACGTAGGTGCCAGCAAGGTTTTGTGATAAAAAAAAATTATACACACATATACATACACATATACACGCTTCTATATACTTACCACCCAAAGTCTTCTCCTCTTTCCTGTCCCAGTAGTTTTAGCGGGCAGGCAAGTGAGAAAGCAGAAAGCCACAGATTAAACTCACCAGTTGAGAAACCGGAAGTTGCACAGGTCCCAATTTCTAGTTTCCATGGCAACCTGACAGCCAGTATTTGTGGAGCCCGGCTTTAATGTTTCATTAAATGACATATAGAAAACAATGTCATTTTGTGTGTTATAATTTTGTTTTTATTGTGTTGTAAATACAAAATATTTTGTGTGCCCCTGATTTGCTAAAAGTTGTAAAGGGGCCCCATCTAAATTAATTGCCCACTGCTATGATAGTAGAGCAGAATTTTCAATGTCACAGAATATAATGAAAGGTCTAATAAGTTTACTGTAGTCTCTTTATATGTATGTGATGAAACAATGGTCCGGATCCAGACTTTTGGGAATTGGGTTATGTCCATGCAGTCTAAACAGAAATTGCCTTAATTTTGCAAACTGCACATACACACATAACCAGGTGATCTGGTTTGAATGCAGTCCAACCAATCCAGACTTTTCACTTTCATTAGCGTCTAATAGGGGGGATGATTGCGTCTGTTAGTAAGACAGGGTTTAGAATTTAAGTTTATAGTATAGACAAGTGTTTGTGGTATCCGAGTAATCCATACTTCTAAAATGTTTTATGTGCGAATAGATCAGATATGTTAAGTTAGAGTCAGATGTATGAATACAGCAGAGATCCACTGAGAGGAATGTCACTTTCGATACCTTCGGACAGATCACAAGTGGGTGTGCCTTGGTATTATAGGACCTGATTTACACTTAAGAAAGAATTTAGGAACATTCCTAAATATACACATAAAACAGATCAGTAAGAGTGATTCACAGATCCTAAAGAAAAATGTTAACCACATCCCTTGCTTCTTAGCAGCTAGGGTCGTTCTTTTCTCCATATTCATATATTTAGGAACAACTCTGTTTCCCATCTGAGAATTGTGCGCATATTTAGAATCTTTAATATCCTCATGATTTACGGCTAAGTATAGAAACACATTATTTGATTTAGTTAAGAAGCAGATTGATTTCCTTAGGCTTTCTTTGTTTTATAATAAACAAAAGTAATCAAAAAATTTGTTAAAAATTGCAATATGCAAAAATGTAGAACATTTTTTAAATCATAAATCCTTATTGAAGTATTAAGAAAGGACAACTAAGCTTTCAAAGCTCTTATAACATAAATATCAAAATAATAAATATCTACATAAATTAGAGCTAAACAAAATTTTTATCTCAAGGTCTCACACAAACAATGCAAACATGATAAAAGTTAAATAAAAAAAATGTATGTTTAAATTTTTTTTTACAACAAACAATGAAATCATGCACAAACTGCAAATAAAATGGTAACATAACAGCAGTTTTAAATGATAAGCTTTTAATTGTTTCAATCAAAGTGAACACATGCATTCATTATAATCACACAGTAGCTGTGTGCTGAACAAACAGAAAAGCATGAGGCTTTGGCTCTTAACCATGCGGATGTCAACTTAAGAATAGTAGGGGGCATTCTTATCTTTTCCCATGCATATGTTAGTTTCTGCAAGGCCTTCTTAACTGTGAATCATTCCTAAGTCTCGAGAAACGCCCATACTGTACATTAGTAGCCTGAGTGCTGCTCATTTGCATTAAGAGTCTTGCACATCTAGCCAAACACGCAGAGGTCATTACATTCCCAAGCAAGAATCATTCCTAAGTAGCCATTTTTATCTGTGGTTACATGGTTTCAGTGCATAGTTTTCAGTTCTGGGCATGTTCAGTTTAACCGTTCTTAAATATACGCACTTAACTCCCGTTCTTACTTAGTTGTCAATCAGGGCCATAATGTACAGTATAGACATGACCTAGTTTTGTATACCTCTCCAGACTTTTGAGCCACCACCATTTTTCTTTTCCATGGAGAGAGTCCGTGGCTATCGGGAATCCAGGGTAGTGGTTAGTGGTAGTGGTGTGATTGTGATCCCTACACATCCTCTGCTCAGGGATCCTACATGTTGTGTGAAAGTAAATGTTGACAAAGCTTCCATGTATAGATACTGCTATGGCCATGATATCTCATTTATATTCACTATTCAATGTTAAATCAACTGTTCATTACTTGTGTTATACATTGATGTAGCCATTGGCTTTGTAAGTGCTAAGAACCACACTGTGACTCAGCAATGACTTTAGCATTTTACTTGGTTATGACCAGAGATGTCAGAATATCTTTAAGATGAAGATTTTTTGAGTGTTTTCTGGTGTTACTTCTACATTTTCCCTCATAACCCAGGGAGACTCCATTAACTGCTTCTTTTAAATGGATACATTTTGGAAGGGAAAGTGCATATATTATAATCTCTTTTTGTAGAAATGCAATAATATAACCATGAAGTTTTTGCAGAAAACCTCAAACTGTTAAAAACAATGCATGATTCCTGGATTTACGCTTGTAATTTGTATTGCAGGAAGACCTGGCTTTGAAGGCAGTTGTTTGTAAATCTTGTTTTACAGGAGGCATATTAGTAAAAATAAAAAAAATGATGAATGATACAGCAGAGATCCTACAGCAGAGATCCATTATCAGATCCTCGCTAGGGTTGTGTTTTGATCCAATCCAAAGAGGCTTCTGCTCTGAGCTGCTGGAATGTAAGATGAGAATCTGCACATTTCTCACCTATTTCCCATTTACACAGATATTTACAGCCCTAAGAGAGAAAACTTATGTCAGGTCCTTTTTTATCTTTTTGGTCTGAAGAAGCGTGTTCAGTATTTACTTTGTGACCATTTCCTACAAATGCCTGTCAGCTTTTATTCTATATATCATGTCAGCCAAAGATAAACAAAAAAACACAAAACACTCACCTGAGTTTTAAAATATTCCAAAAATGTGTCAAACGTGAATTTTCCACATACGCTAAATTATTTGCTACCAACGATTGTAACTATTGTATTATCTAAGGATTATATATATATAAGCAACTAATTATATATA
>WWET01005587.1:7165-26640 GCA_011038615.1 Limnodynastes dumerilii | reverse complement strand
GGGCAGGGCAACATCTGCCCGGCGCATGCGCATTAGAGCTACGGCCGCCGTACTAGCGACGGCGACCGTAGCTCTGGATCAGGCCCAGTGAGACAAAACATCAATGACCAGACATATAAACATGGGGGAACAAAGAAAAAAATAATAATAGTGTTGTATGTCAACAACAATATTAGTTATTAATTCTGTCTGGTCATTGATGTTTTGTCTCACTGACACTATATAAAAAATCCCACAATTGTACTGAGCGCCCCCTACTCCAAATATCCTAGAAAAAATTTACTACATCAATTAAACCTACTACAGTGGTAGCCTCACTTCATTTGGGATTGGGGAGCAGCATGTATTACTGTTTATGGGAAGTACAATATTAAATATTCCAAATAATTAATATATACTAAATACCTTCAGATTGTTTAGTGCGCTGTAAGCCTCCTAGTTCAATATATATATAAAGCTTGTCTGGGATAGCAGCTGACTTAGGGACCTCTGCCCGGGTCAGCTCTCTATTTAAAAATACATGATATATGACTTGAGACTCTGACAGTATTAGAGTTAGGACCATAACAGAGAAGCCTTGTCTGGTGGCTTATCATGTATCTGCAGATGTAGTCTCTGACTTTTATTTTAAAGATAGAATGTTATGGTTTGTTGCTGGTTAATTGCACGGGTGGTGTGGTGCCTTTTTTTTTATCTGTATAAATTCCCCATAGCTTGCAGAAAGAAAGGGGGGGGGGGCAACCGGCCTCAGTCCTGTGAGACTGACCTGTGTTTGGAGGCATTGGGGAATTTCATCTTGCTGATTATTTTGTTGTTATAGTCACTATGAATTTAGATCCAATTAAATTAAGGTTTATCTGGTACAAAATGGAAAAACAAGTCATAGGGGATATTTATAGCAAACTAGATTAAAAGTCTTAGCAGTACAGTACCTAACCATCTCCCATTTCTACCGGTCTAATTATTTCAATTATTATATAAATAATACCTAGCACATATTACATCCAGATTCCTTTCAACAAACATATTAAAATGTATCAACTGGTATAAATGGGGCTGATCCAGACATATGGCCGGAGCACTAGTTACGGCGGCCGTATGCGTAAGAACGGCATTTCCACCATTCTGCACATGCGCCGGGCAGATGTTGCCCAGCGTAGTTAGGGAAACCCGATCCTTAGGATTTGGCATCCCTAACTGTTGCATAGTTACTGCGAGGGGGGCATTCCTCGCCGTAACTACGCAACAGTTACAGAAGGAAGGCGGGGGAAGATAAGTAAATGAGGGAGGGCAGGTTAGGGCAGTTACGACCCTGTGGCCGGCGTAATTACCCGCTGTTACGCCGGCTGAAGTTAAGGTAGTCTTCAGCCGGCGTAAAAATGGGTAATTACGCCGGCCACAGGGGGGGTGCTCCAGAGCTACGCTGGCCGTACTTAGAGCCAGTGGGCCAGCGTAGCTATGGATTAGGCCCAATGTGTATAAAAGAGAATTGAATCACACTCAATTTCTCTCTATTTTTCCCCTCTGCAGTTCCTATTACAAGGTAATAAGTATAATCGCTGTGGTTCTTGAAGATATAGCATGATGTGATTCAATCAGATCGGAACTCCAATAACGACAGGAAAATAATGTAAACAGAAAAATAGCAATTAAGACCATTACTGAGCATGCGTGGCTCGTACTAGCACAGGACCTTCACAGGGTTACTCTCCGCTCCAGCGGCCAAAGCTGGACATATTATGCATATGCATATACGTAATAAATGGCATAACAGTTACAAACAGGTACAGTTGAACAGGTCAGTTTCAATAGGTCAGAAGGTCAAGCCATCCCAATAACACAACCCCTAATAGGTGAGATCTTTTGTTTCTGCACTGGTACTAGATTCCTGGTTGGTCACTATGCTTATATGACCAACTGGGATTTGGTTACACTTCACTGCTACGCAGAGTTCACATTACACCAGTTTTATGGTATTATATGATCGCTAGTCCCGGCCAAAAACAATTGCATTGCATACAAAGAGCAACAGTTTGGAGTAATTCAGAGTGTTAATGGCTAATTATTAATTTTAGTTGTGACACCCGAGTTCCCTCTAGATACCTCCCCTACCTTGTTCTTAGTTCCTGAGTTGCAGTTGCCAGTCTGGCCAGCCCTTGTTTGACAGTGATACAGACACCAGCTGAATGGCGGCTGTATCATTGTGTAAAAACATCTGCTATTGGGAACAGGTACCTATTTCCCCACAATAGTTACAGGCTGCGGTGGGTGTAACGTTAGGGTTAGGGCCTAGAGTTAGGCTACGGCACATGGAGGTTTAAGGTTAGACTATTTAGGTTAGGGCTGTAGAAGGGGAAGGTTAGGGTTAGGCTGTGGGAAACAGGGGTTAGGGTTAGGAATGGGTTAGGGGTTGGGTTAGGTAAAAAAATATTTACCTGTCAGCGAATTACTTTTTGCATTACCGCTGCTTTCACAAATGTAGACTGCCAGCGTCTCCATTCATCTGTCGCAAAACAGACCATCTTACCGAAAAACCGTATTCCATCAAATTATTCTTCCCAGCTGCCTCAAATATTCCCTCCAGTTGTCCCTTCATTTCCTCCTGTTCTATCCCCTTTGTTCTCTTCAGCTCCCACCTTGCACTTACCAGCACCCCCTAATTATTCTATCAAGGTGCATCAGATATTCTTTCCTGCCCCACTCCCCTTGTTCATTCTGGCACCCCAACGTGTGCTCCCCAGCTCTTCCCTTTTTCTCTTTAGGTACTAATCTACCAAGATACAATTAGCAAGACGCATCACATTACATGGAATTGTGTAGACTTATACACATTTATATTTTATTTTGTCCCATTTGTTATGAGTTATATCAATCGTTTACCATCCATATTCATTTGTTGTATCATTGAAAATGAAACATTTTCTCTTGCTAATTCAGAAAGAAATTGCAGGCTACAAAAAAGATTTGCTGGGAAGTAGTATCGGAAGATTTTATTTCTGAGCATTGAAGCAGGATAATGGTCCATTTGTAGAATTTGATGTTTATTTTAAAACTCTGGTGGGAAAAAAATGGAGCCAGACAAACAATTTGGCCTTAGATTCTGTTCAGTGAATAAGGGAATTATCAGAAGGTTGTTAATTGTTTTCTTTTTATTGTTTATTTCTCTGCTACAATTTTGTATAAAATAAAAAAAAAGCTCAGGAGATGTCCTTGTAGTTAGGTACTGGAAACTAAGGAAAAGCTAATACTTCATTTTATGTCAGGATCTAGCTAAGGCTAAGCTTTTGGCTATGGATACGGGGCCGTATTCAGAGATCCCTTTTTTAAAAGTACGCAATTATACGCACACATGTAACAAGGCAACTCCCACGACACTCCCCTCTCCCGGCCGTGCAATCGTAAACTTACACCTCCATAGACCACTCTGATCTTTAAGTGTGTACTTATGTGCGTTCATTTAATTCCCACTTTCACCCACTTTCATGTAAATTTTCAAGTACGCCGCCCATCCGTACGTATGTACCCAAGTGCAATTCACATGCACGTGCCTAAAGCACTTACGAGCGTATATTTAACGTAACTTACGTAAATTAAGTTACTACGCATGCGCAGCTAAAACGTACCTAAAAATACGCACGCAACTCCACGTGAAAACAGATCTGTGAATACGGTCCGCCATGTGGTAGATAATACACTTTTGCTTAGGATACAGACTGATCACCAAAACAGGTGCATAGTATGATGCATGATCATTATGACCTTAAGATACTTTATTTTGCAAATGTAAGACACATCAAGATAACACTGCAAATTTTGAATAATGTTTGCATAATGTGTTTAATGCAGTAGTATAGGGTGCAACATGGAGTGTAGAATTCAAAATATTGGGGTTAACAATGACTAGAATAAAAAAAGAATCAGGTGTAACACAGGACCTGATCCAGACCTACGGGCACCTTACGGCCGCCCAAGGTCTGTACGGCCATCATCGTAGCGGGGAGTGCATGTGTCCAGATTCCTACCCTAACTATTACTATCAGCTCTGCGGACTTACGGCCGCATTGCTGATCGTAACGGGGCTTCCTCCGCCCCGTTCCCTAATTTGCATGCCTATCTCCGCCTTGACGGCAGAGATACGGCATGTGTAAAGGGGGGGGGGACAGCCCCCTTCTCGTAACAGCCAGCCATTACGCTGCCGTATAAAGGTTGTGCGCATGCTCACAACCTTCATAACAGGGAAATGCGGCGGCCGTAATTCCCAGGGCGGCCGTATCTCTGGATCTGGATCAGGCCCACGGACTGTAGATACTACAAAATGGTGAAAAGTTAAAGGGTTGGGAAGGGGATGTAAACACTATGCAAGTAAGGGAGAGGTGAGTTGGAATAGACGTCTATGCATAACAAAGAGACATAAATAACATTTCTAAAATATTACAAGTTTGTTGCACACGTCGTGACATCATCACCCAGAGTGTCGTGGACCTTCAGAACGGTCGGTAATGCAGAGGTCTGATACACAGGGCATTCAGACCTCTGCCAACAAAGAATTAAACTGATTTTTCTACTAGTGTCCTGCAGGGCTGTAACTAGAAATTTTAGCGCTGGGGCGAAAGAGGACAATGGCACCCCCCCTTTGGGCATGGCTAAAATATCTCACAAATATATATATATATATATATATATATATATATATATATATACAGTATTCCCCACCCCCACACACACATATTTCTGCTCTTCCTTAGAACCCTGATGATATGCGTTGAGCACCTTTGCACCTAAATATAGGGTCACACCTCTTTGCTGATTCTCATTTTTCCTTCTTTCTTCCTACCTTCAGGTGTCTGGAGGAGGACACAAGATTGTAACTCATATGCCCCCATATACACACACATTTTCTATAATAATGTGTAAATATATAAGTGCATACAGCTATATAGCTACATATACACACACATAGATATAGGTATATCAAATATTTAGATATATATCTACACACATAGATATAGTTGCATACATGCATTAGATGCACACACATACACACACACACACATGCATATCACACAAATACACATAACATGCATGCATGCATAATATCACACAAACACACATAGCATTTATAATAGCACACACACTACATACATGCATTATATCTCACGCACACACACACACGCCTGCATAATATCACATACACACACCATGTATACATAATATCACACACACGCATGCATAATATCACATACACACACACACACACACACACACACACATAGATATAGGTATATCAAATATATATAATATATATAAACATAAATATAGGTGTATACATGCATTAGATTCACATATACACATACATACACACACACACATGCATAATATCACACAAACACACATAACATACATAATAGAACACAAACTACATACATGCATTATATCACACACACAACATAACATGCATGCATTCATAATATCACACAAACACACATAATAGCACACACACACACACTACATACATGCATTATATCACACACACACACACACACACACACAAACACCATGCATGCATAATATCACACACCATGCATGCATTATATCATACAATGCATAATATCACACACACACACACACACACACACATCATGCATGCATAATATCACACAATGCATAATATCACAAACACCATGCATAATATCACACACACATACACCATGCTTGCATAATATCACACAATGCATAATATCACACACACCATGAATAATATCACACACACCATGCATGCATAATATCACACAATGCCACACAAACACACACAAAACACACACTTACTTTTTAGCAGAACTGTGCAGACGCTGAGGTGGACTGGAAGGAGGAAATGGAGGGGGTGGGGGTGGTACATAGCTGCAGCAGCCAATGAGGGAGTAGCTCAATGATCCCAGCTACTCCCTGATTGGTCAACCTGTCAGGCATTGGGTAAAGCCTTGAAAATCTCTCTGCAGAGCAGCAGGAGATTCATCAGCTGATAGTGTCAGCTGCGTTCACCCTCTCCTCGCGCTCTGGGCGGTGGCACTACTTGCACCACCCTAGTTACGGCCCTGGTGTCCTGGGCAGGACATAGAGGAGGTCTGGGGCTATCCCGGGCCCCCTCTCTGTCAGGGCGTGGGACACTAGGCCAGGCTTTTGGTGGCCCTGGTTCTTAGTATCCAAGCATTTTTGTACTCACATCCCTCGCGCTGACAGGTGCCAAAGACCTACCTTAAGTTTTCTGACTCCTGTAAACAGGAATTGGTGGTCAGGATCAGAGCACATGGAGAGGGCTTACCTATACTGTACATAGGGCACGCGTATACTGTACTTTGTAATAAGAAGTCCCGCTCACTTTGACCGCAAATCTTTCTCTCTGTTGAAAGAGGCTTGAAGTGTGGTTTTACTTAAGTCTGGATGGACTGTAATGCATTATGCATGCGCAGGGTGTAGTAACAGCTAAAAACATGCTCCCTCATATCTTGGGTACAGTTGGAAAAGCCTATTATTTTTATCTAAAGTAATCTATTCTCACATCATCTGCATTTTAAAATTTGAGTGTGGTTATTTACTGTGTAAGGAAGGGAGGGAGCTAGTCTATATGCACAATATTTTCCTTGTCTTATTATTAACTCTATATAAGATAGTAGTTAAGTTATGCATGCTTTCATACCTGCAGCAAATGTAACCTTCGGACATGTCAGCTGAGCATATTACAGTGATATGTAGTAAAACACCCACATGTCCTGTTTGCAACACAAGTTTCAAATTCCAGACATCTCTCACAGTGTTACTCCATATCAGATTGTGACTCATACACGGTGAGCTCAGTGCACATGATCTGATGACCAGTGTACACACTGTCAGTTACTCATAAAGAAGCAGGTAATAATAAAAGAAGGCAGAAAAAGTGGATGGTATTTTGTTCTGTGATTGCAAATGCAGAACATCTGATGCGATGTAAAGGCACGCTACAATATTTGTAATATGCCTTGCCAACACAGTCCAATCATCATACCTGATGTCACTTATACAGCTTAGGAATACACCTACAACGTTAATCTACAAATGCTACAAAGGAAATTCCACTATTGCTGGAAAGAGGCATTTTATCATACCATAGAATCCATATATCTGGATCCTTGGAGGATACCCTTTCAGAGAATTTGACTCCCCTCTAATGCCACCTTACGACATTACCATTGGCATAGATCCTTATTATTATTTATTTATAAGGCACTACACTGTATCTGCCATAGTAAAGGCAATAATTACATATACAATACAATAATTAACAGACATGGTACAAAATCATAAAAATAAGGACTACAATACAAGTACAATGACAAAATAGGAGAATATGTATGAAAAATAGAGATGCAGGATATGTGTGTAGGAGCAGATGAGTAAGGGGAGAGATAGCCAGTAGAGAGAAAAGGTGGGAATTGATGAGGGTTGATGATGACATGAGGGAGGAGGGCTCTGGTCATATAAGCTAACATGCTAAGTGGGAGGGGATAAACAAACAGGAGACACAGGAATGGAAATAAGGATGGTAGGTAATCTTAGGTGGAGGAAAGGTAGGCTAACCTGAAGAAGTGGGTTTTGAGGGAGTGTTTGAAGGATTTGAGGGTGTTGGTTTTCCTGATAGGTTGTTTCAATGCGGAGGGGCAGCTCAGGAGAAGTCTTGGATGCAGGAGTGAGAGGTAGTTATCAGGTTGGAGTTGAGGCAGCGGTCATTAGCAGAGGAGTCTAGCGGGAGTGTGGATGGAGATAAGGGAGGAGAGGTAGGGAGCGGTGGAAGAGGAGAGAGCCTTGTAACTGAGATTTCTGAAAGGGATAGGAAGCCATTGTAGAGATTGACAGAGAAGGAAGGTGGAGGCAGAGTGGTGGGAAAGGAAGATGAATCTGTGTGCAGCATTTAGTATTTAGTATACACAAGATTTCTTAGGTCTTTTAGCAGCTTCTAAAAATAATGCTGTTTCATAAATTAAAGCACATCTACCGCTTTTTACCCTTATATCTGCCTATATGTGGAAGCAGATGAAAAAAAAATCTACCTTTTCACAATATGATTCTCTCAAAACAGCTAAGAGGTGTCTGTCTCCCTGACCTAGTAGGGAATTGTCCCTGCCTTTAGTCAAAAAGCCCTGGGTAGATATGGAGAAGTTTGGTGCCTAAGATATCTTTAGCTGACCTGATTTGGTTGCCTAGTCCAACCTCATCCCTCAATTGATTTCCACCAATGCTGCATAAATCATAAATGGGATAAAACACTGGGTTGCAAAGTTAACATCATTCTACCCACTAGAAACCTCCCTTTTAAGTCCCCAACACAGTGTATGTTTAATTTTAATCTATATTTATGGAGTTCCCATGCCTTTAAGACTCTTCAGGATTCAGTTACGCTCAACTCTGTGCTCTCCTCTCATGAGCTAATCAACAAAATGAACCTTCAATATTTGTAAGTTAAACAAGGGTTACAAGCACAGTTAAGACCCCATTGTCACCAGTGGGCCTATCTTGAATGGTGTCCATACCTGATAACCCCCATCCTCACTCCACTAAGTGCTCACTACAGATTCCCTGGGAAAGAGACTTAAGTTTAACGGGGTAGATCCAGAACTACGTGTGCCGTATGTTTATTCGCGGAGCGTATTTTCGTGCACGTAAGTTCGCTACACTCCCCTCCCCACGTACGCAACTTAGCACGCCCATACTGTAAACTTTAAATACCACCCCCCACCTACTTCACGTAATTCAGACGTATTTTTGATGAACGTAAATTAGGCACGCCCACACGTAAGTATTTACGTGACACATACGTGAATGGCCCATACGTTCACAATTACGCTACGTGAATGTGCGTATTTTCTATGGTGCGCATGCGCAGTGCGTTCTAAACTGCGAATTTACGTCTCCGCCACGCGTAAATTCACTCCGATGCGTAGTTCTGGATCAGGCCCAACTTTCTTAACACAGCAGTGGGACATAATGCTGATGTACTTATTTTGAATGTCGAGCTGTGTAAACTGTGTGCTCTATCTCACCCTGGCTAAGCTCCATAAGATGTGGCCTTTCCACTCCAAGTCATGCTGGTAGGACTTTGGGTTAGAGGGTGATTTACAACATGTTGTCTGCAGCTGTTCTTATTCTGCTCCTATGTTTCCAGGGATATGCACTGTGTATAGGGTCATATTTTGATTGTGGCTAAGATGGTTACAGTAAAGAGATGGAAAGACCCAGAGCCATCTATTACTAAGATAAGTCACCTTTAGTCGTGGAGAAGCTTGACTTACCTTATAAAGCTTTAGTCATCTGGAATTGAGTGGCTAGCATGGTACAACTATATTGCTATATATATTTATAACTACAACTACTACTTTTGTCTAATGTTATACATTGTTATACATTCCTGTTATGTTGGTTTGGTATTTGTATATTCCCATTTTCCCTTTTTTCTTTCTTTCTGTAAACCTCATTCCTCCTGCAATTAATTTTGTTTGTTGCACCTAGTTTGTTGCTTGATTAACAATTTACCTTATAGCATGTCATACCACCTGCAATTACCCTTTGCACTGTCTTTCATGACAAAAAAGTATTACATGCTACACAAAGGTATAACTACCATTGGCATTGCCAGTGAATCTTGCTATTATTAGACTATTGAAGGCCAAAACAGGCATAAGGCTTAGCTGTAACCTGTAGTGTTGTGAATTGGCGCACATCAGTGTGGCCAGAATTCAGGCTCTTTGATTTGATCAATTATTCAACAGATCTGGGTAATTATGTTAAGTGTTACATTTTATTGTTTTATTTATAGAAGTATAGAATGGTTATCAATAGCTAGGTAATATGAGTTTAAACGTTCATGAATTACAAAACTGAATATCCACACGAATACAAAAAGCTTAATCCATCTTCCCATTGCAATATAAACAAGAAGCAGAACGTGATAACTAGTTGGAAAACTAGAGCTAAATCTGTCCTAAAGTCTTCCTGCAGCTGGTGAACTGCACCAGTGTATACAAGGATTATTCATCATTTGCAAGTGCAATATTTTGCACACAGATTTTCTATCACCTAATAAAATAATAATATTGGACCGGATCCAAACCCTGCACGCTTTCTGTATGTGTGGGGGTCTGGCAGTGCGAACGAGAGAGGGGACTGAACTCCCCCTGTCTCTACTCTTTCTTGTGCAGGCTTTATGGCAGTTACGCTGCCATGAGTCTGCCTTAAGTGAAATGTACGACCGCTGATATGCTCGTACAAAATCCAGCCCCTACTGTACAATTTACATCTCACCCCGCCCATCCTTCATAATTTGTGCGGGCAGAGGGCAAGAACTGCCTTGTCGAAATCGTATCGTACGGTACTAAGTTCCATATGATAGGAATTGCTGCGTAACATCTGGAGGGCACATGCGTGCATAAGTGGACTAACATGCTTAGGTCTGTATCAGTCACATGTGCCAGAAATTTCTGGAACACTCCCAAAATTCATAGAACTCAACAGAGTTTCTGAGAAAGCATGGTTCCTGGCTTCCTGTATCACACTTTTTGCCCAGTAGCCATCATTTTGGCCACATATGAGGCTTCAGTTGTGTCTCGTTTTTGTTTTTTAGAAACTAGTAATTCCTACCTTTCAATTGCCTTGATAAAATAATCATAAACCATGCCACCACCACATCAGTCTAGAAAATAAAGAACAGCAAAAAGAAATGTGCCATTTTATTGTGACTGTGTAAGAGAAAGGCCCTTCTTCCTTATGTGTAGACACTTTAAAATCTTAGCTATGACCATCAGCATAAATATTTTACTGCATAAGCTTAATGTATTTACATGTCTGTGGGATGTTTTGCTTAAACATTTTTTCTTAGTACTATGCTGTAGCATTTTCAGCAATTTGATTAATTCCAACTCCATCACAGATATGTCAGAAGTATATTACTCCACAGAAATCAATTACCTCTGTGCAAATATCCATCTTTGGATGGATAAAAAAAGCAGTCATGTGCTTAATATATAAAATAAGATATAGTGATTGCATGATGATAATATATAGACATCCACAGTATTGTATATACACAGTGTTTAGGTTTTGGAATTAAAACATTTTTTTACCTTTCCTTTTACAGATGATTTTTCCTCAAGTTTGTGTCCAAAGGACTAATTCCTGTAACAGGATCTGTTTACGAAACTGAATTCAAAGATATTCATTTTGGAAAATTATCAGATAACTTCTAAGAAACACAATAGGACACAATAAACAGGTTTTTTTTTTGTATTACCTTAAAGGAGTCTTGCTCAAATGGATGTTATTGAGACAACAGCCATTGAAGGACACACTGAAGTACCACACAGTGAAGCACAAAATGGATTTCCAAGATCAGTTTCATCAAACAGCGAAGAGGACAAAAATGTTAAGATCAAATCAAAAAGTTTGGCAAATGGTTTGCGAAAAGGAGCAAAGAAATACCCGGACTACATTCAAATTGCTATGCCAGCAGATGCTAAAACAAAGCTCCCCTTAGAATGGTGGAAAACTGGCATTGCTTTCGTTTATGCTCTCTTTAACATGGTCCTCACTACAGTTATGATCACAGTTGTTCATGAAAGAGTCCCTCCTAAGGAGGTGAGCCCACCCTTGCCTGACAAGTTCTTTGACTACATTGATCGAGTAACTTGGGCCTTTTCTGTATCAGAGATAAGTGGAATGATTCTGGTTGGAATTTGGTTCATCCAATGGCTTTTCCTCAGATATAAGTAGGTATTAATCATAAATATATTGTAATATGCCACACTTATTTAGGAATGCAATAATAGTAATATTTAGAATTATGATTTTGAATAGAGTGCTAAAATTGTCACCATAACTTATTCAGCATAATACAAGGGCACAGGTTACTATATGCAACCTGTTATTTGTATTGTTTATTAGCAATATACGCCCAAGGTGGAAAGCTGAAGCGGGATGCCAGTACATTTATTTTTAAGGTCATACTGGTTACTTTTTCAAGGTTTGGGGCGCCAAATTATTTTTTGGTTCCTAGCTCTAAAATCTCTAGCTATGGCTCTGCTTTACCCCATGTACAGTTCTGAACTGGCTGGGAATTCGATTGCTTTTGCCTCACAAAGACAAAGCAACCAATCCCTGGAACAGCGAAGATCGAGCTCCTTTACCGCAACCCTTTCCCTAATCCTTACCATAACCCTCTCCTTCCATGACACTAATCCTAACCCTCTCCCCTTCCATTACCCTAACCCTCCCTTCCCCACAGACTAACCCTAGGACTGCCTTCCCCGCAGCCTTACCTAACCATAACCCTCCCCTTAAATAACTCTAACCCTAAATCTACCCTTTCATTAGCCTAACCCTAACCCTAACCCTCCCCTTCCTACAGCCTAAACCTAAAAACTCCCGGAAAGTGTTACTTACTTCTCTGGAGTCTGGTTGGTGCAATGGGTCCAACAGGTCTCCTGTGGCAATTGTGTAACATGAAAAATTCTAAAATGGCTGCCTTTTTGAAATATAGACAGACTAAAATTAGATTTTGGCTGTCTGTCAGTGGTGACTCCCACTGTCTATGGACACTATCTATGTATTCAGAGATAAGAAAGAGTTATGTGTGGGCCGATCTGCACGTAACTCTCCTGTCCAGCCCTCAAACCCGCAACTCGTTTTTAGGTGCCTAATGACAAAGAGCTTACTGTTATCTCTTTTCTTTACAGATCAATTGTAGGCCGCAGATTTTTTTTTATTATTGGAACTTTGTACCTATACAGATGTATTACAATGTATGTTACTACCCTCCCTGTGCCTGGAATGCACTTCCAATGTGCACCAAAGGTAAGAGATCTGTTTGTCAGTATTTATAAATCCGCAGAACTGAAGTTATTTTCTTCTTTACATTTTTGTAAAACTCTCTAATTTAGTTAATAGTTGCTTAACTACAACTACTGCTAACTGCTTTAGTGGAACCAATATTCATAATGGTTGCCACTGTTGTTATTCTTAATAAGGTAAGATGTTTGTGATAATTGCTATAGAAAAAGGAATGCGCTTTGAATATAATCCACAATTTATTTAAACTTATATAAAATGAATAAAATCATAAACAAATTGGGCCGGATCCAGAACTACGTCCGTCTTCCATAGACGGACGTAGTTCAATAAACAGTAGCTACTGCGCATGCGTAGTAGCTATTGTACGTAATCTGCGTATCGTTTCGATACATAGATTACGTATATGCGATCTAAAAGACCGCATATACCGGACCGGACGTAGTTCTGTATCCGGCCCATTATGATTTTATGTATTTATGATTTTATTCATTATATATAAGTTTAAATAAATTGTGGATTATATTCAAAACACTTTACTTTTTCTATAGCTGTTTTCTTTTAAGGAGGTGGTCTCTCCTAAGGTTTCTGCTGAATATATCCCAATTTCTAGGTTTAAGGTCTCTTCTGGCGCTGATAATTCTACCGTGGGACGTGTCCCAAAGGTAATGTTTTCTTTTTAGATCATTGTTTAGAATACTTTACTGCAAAAGTTACATTTTAGAAGAGATATATGAGTTAACCACTGTTAAGCTGGCCATACACTAGAGTGATTATTGGCCTAATCATACAATTATCAGGTGATCACACGAATAATCGCTGTAGTTAGTGGTCAGGATCAATTTTTAAAACACCAAATAAACTTACCAGCAATGCTCTGGTACAATTATTTGGTCTTTGAGATGGTGGCTAATTTTAATTGGGTGCTAGCGCCCAATATTTCAAGGGAGCCAATCAGCTAACTGAAAGGCTCCCTCTTCTTTTAGTGCATCCCTCTTCTGCTAGGATTATCGTCCCAGTGTATGGCCAGCAGACTGCTTCAGAGCTTTAGTTCACATTCCATTAAAGATGACATGAGTCCATGACATCACAAGGATATTTGTGCAGTGTGGAGTGGAGGAGACAAGCAGACATCCCTCATAGGTTTTGGAATGTAAATAACTAGAATCCAGTACATGAAAATTACACAGAAACTTAATTTAGAATAACCAGACTTTTTATTGAGTAAAAACAGAACAGAACACCACTGTATGCTGGCCAGAAGCTGCTGTAGCCTTGTAAGATGAATTACTATCTGTTTGTTTGCACAGAATCGTAATGGGGTGTGTCACAAGAAGTACAGGCTATATTGCAGCTGATAAAATATCCATTAAAAAGACCTTTGACTGCTTCCACCCTAAACGTAACGAACATACAATTTAGATGACGCATCTGTATGTAATAAAACAACAAATGTGTGGTTCCTACCTTGTTAATAAATTTAATAACAGACTCTACACTGACGCACTACACATTGAAAGCAGAGGAAAGGGTCTGGAGATTCTCATCCTTTGAAATATATAACCACATGTTCATTTTGCTTTCACGTGTTCTACAATCGGTTCATTCAACAATATGCTCCTGTAAAGAGATTTACAATTATAAGCATTATCTTGTGAAATTAAAAAATTCTTTACCTTTAGACATCATTTAAAAATGAGTGTGACTAATACAAAATGCCTAGTTCTGTATTGTATTGGAAGTGACAGACATCAGAACTGATGCTTTGACAGAGCAAAGTAGAGTGAAACGTGTTATGTTTGTTATTTTTAGCATTAGGGTAACCCAGGATCTGATCAGACCACTTTGTGTTCCACAGCTGCACTATCATTCATAGACACAAATATTAACCCTCTTTACCAAACATTGGCCCAGATCCAGACCTATGTAAGCCCATTAGTATTTACTGAGCATGTGCGCGGCAAATGTTACGTCACGTGACTCTGAATGTTTGTACCATCAGCGTAACTACGAACGAAGGGGCGGGTTCATCAATACGACACCCGTAGTTACGTTTGGTAGGCGGAGGGAGGCATATAAATCGTACAGTATGGCCAAGGTTAGGCAGTAATGTACGTAAATCCATTACGTACGTCAGTACTTCCGCTTTGGATAGTTAAGGTAGGGTCTGGGAAGTGTAAAACGGCCAAAGTACGTACGAGCGAGGGGAGCGTATAGAAAATACGCTACACAATGTAACATAACAAGCACTTAGCTCTGGATCTACCCCATTATTTGCAACATATGTCTAAAAAGCAGCTTAATCGTATGTGGAAATTATGTTTTAATGGGGTGAAAGACTGTATTACCTTACACTTGTATTGAAACAATTCATTGTGGATTATTTGCTCCTCTCCTTGAAGTTTGACTACATTTGTATTAATTTGTTTTTTACACAGTGCTTTCATTTATAAATATTTTCCTTTGGCAATTACTTATCCATTAGTTTCTATATTAAAGATTATGTTATTCAAGAGTGCACAATTACACAATTATGACGGCACTTAAGTTATTTGGCCTGATTCAATTGAACACGAAGTGTATTTTTTCCACGTTTTTCTACGTATTTTGCTAATTTGCATATTTTGTTTTCGCACTAATTTTTTGGTCCCCAATCAATTCTGTTTTTTCCACATATTTTTTTTTTATTTCAATTCTGTTTTCAATTCTCTCTCTCTCTTTCTATCTATCTATCTCTCTATATATTTATATATAGCACTTGCCCTTATGTATCAAACCCACTGTTCTATAGAGTGTAAGCTTGTGAGCAGGGCCCTCTTACCCACCCAGTCTGTCTGTTATTACCCAGTCTTGTTTATATTGATTGTTAAAAATTGTAAAGCGCTAGGTAATCTGCTGGCGCTATATAAAAACCTGTTAATATATAATAATAAATAAATAAATATATACTTTATATGGTGATAAATATTTCAGTTGCTTACCATTTTTATATGGGGTTTTTACTCATTCTACAGAGCCTGTTTTATTTATTTTAGTTGAATGGCGATTCTTACGCTAAAGCACAAAGGATCCTGCGACTAATAACTGGGGGCGGCCTGACGATTACTGGCTCTCATATCTTATGTGGAGACTTCCTATTCAGTGGACATACAGTCATACTTACTCTCACCTACCTATTTATTAAAGAATGTAAGTGGATCTGTCAATATGGCAGATTTTTTATTATAATACCGCACAATTTTCTGCGATGTTGTGTTATGTATTTTAATGCTATTATTTTTTAGTGAATATATTTTATGAAGGTTATGTTCTGTTGCTCTCTGCGTGACCTATGTATTTTTTACTTCAGAGTTGATAGGTTGTTGGGTCTATGATGCATAAGGAATTTCGCTAATGTCATTTTTTGGTGATTCATACACTCGACAACATTAGGTTGACAGTTTAGGAATGTCTAAAAACGTAAACTTGAAAAAGTCCTGACCGCAACATAACCCTAACCGTCCCTTTACCACAGCTTTAGCCTAACCATCCACTCTTTGCAGCATAACGCTAACCGTCCCTTCACCGCAGTCTTACCGTAACCGTATCTTTACCACAGCCTTACCCTAATAGTACCCTCTTCGCAGCATTACCTTAACTGTTTCCTTACTGCAGCCTAACTCTAACTGTTCCCTAACAGCATCCTAGATTCGGATCACTCATTTCATTCTGTATGCGTATAACTCCATACCCTATATTAAAAATAGCTTACATAAGTGTAATTAATCACTATGGAGGATTATTCAAAATACACCTTAATTTGGTGCCTCTTACTGGTTGATAATACTAGGGGGGAAACCTGTAACATGTCTTGACCTTCAGAGTGGACCTGGCATTTGGCCACAGTCCTGGGTCACAGAGATTTACTGACAGGCAGTGGCAGGACTCCTGTTTCTGAGTTCTATCATGGAGCATTTATGTCCTCTCAAAAGGACAGTAGGAAACACATCTGACCCACAAATCCAGCCCTATGAGAAGTGCCCATATGTACACACAGACAACAAAAATGGGGCACTTAGACTGCTTGCCTACACAAATATGATAGTAGCCTCTGATAACAGCCTCATGGCTTGTAGTCATGCTGCTTCATGACAAAGAAAGCAAAATGTTCATCTTCTGTTGGGCACTGGAGCATGCACATGGGCAGAAGTGTTTTTTTGCAAATGTGTTAATGATAATGGGCCACTTTCAGACTATTGGATCCTTGCTTGGGCGTTACAAGTCCAAGACCCTGCCTTAAATTGGGGATGGACATAAGTCTAGATAAGGTGGTGTGCACTTCCATTGCATTAAAATGGTTAATTTTATTATTCGGATCCAGAAATGGAGGTAGAAGCGCATGTGCAAACGCAAAGAGCAGGCATATTCTGATCTTAGTGATTGGAAAACACCATATTTTCATAAGTCTAGATCCGGTCTAATGAGTTTAAAGAAATTACAACAATGATCATATCTGATTTCCATCAAAGTGCTGTTTCTAAATAACAGAACATCATTTACACTGCATCCTGTACCATTAGAAGAATATTAGTTTGCAAGCCAAGACACTTATCCCTGCTACAAAATTCAGGATGTAAAATGAGATAATGATTTCTTTTTATAGGCCATGTAATCTGCAAGAGAGGTGTATTAGGTTCACAAAAGTAATGGAAGGTGGCAAGAAATGTTTCCTAATTTTAGCAGTATCACCCCTATGTAATGTTAGTAGGGAGAAGCTATAATATGATATTAATGAGTGTGGATCCCCGTTGTGAATGGCCCTATTTCGATAGGGCCAATTGCTCCCAGCCAGCCTTCCGATGAGGCATAGCAATCCATCCACGGTGCTCCGAACACGGTGCTCCGAAAGCTAAGTTAGTTTCCCCCAACCCACTTCCTAACCCTTACTCTCCCTCCCAGCCGAACCCTAAGTCTCTGCCCCACAGCCTAACCCTAAGTAGCCCCCGCAGCCTAACTCTAAATCCCCGGTAGTGGCACTTCCCAAAAGTAAATGGGTACTCATTCCAAAAAAAAATTCTAACACTGCTGCCATTCGAAATAGGGACAGCCTTCGTAATGCAGCCTCCGCAGCAGGGACTCACAACAATATTAACACGTGAAGAGTCTGACATTCTCAGTTCTTTTGCTGCAGCAGAATCTAATAATCTCTAAGCCGCAACTGGAAAATTAGCAGCATATATAAATGCGAAGCACAATTCAATTAAGTGTGACATAGTCATTCCAGAAACCAAGTGTGTATATTACTGTGTCAGTGTTAGGTGTTTAGCTACTAAGGGAGAGACAAGGGGGAAGTCACCATTCCAGTAGAAGCATTGTAGACAGAGAATCTCTTCTAAGCACATACTATTCCGAATAGTTCATTGTTGCGCATCCACTAAACCACAATGAAAAGAGCACACAGGGACCTCAACATTTTGGACCAGATTCACACATTAGAGAGCGTTAGGTGTGTGCTGACCTGCACCTAACTCTCCTGTCCAGCCCCTGAACCTGCCCCCTGGTTTTAGGTGCCTAATGGCACTTAAGAGTGCCATAGGCTACCATATACACACAGAGAATGCCTCCCCACACCCTCCCCAGCTAATCTACATCCCTCCCCCCACCCACTTCTACCGAAACACTCCCCGAGGTGGCACTGGCACGCCTCCTTCCTCCTAACCTACCAAAGTGGTACGTAGATTGCATAAATGACCTACTACGCATGCGCAGATTTACTAAGCTGCGGGTTTGGAAAAGTGGAGATGTTGCCTGTAGCAACCAATCAGATTCTATCTCTGACTTTCTTTTTATATACTAGAAAATGTCAGCTAAAATCTAATTGATTGTTATGGGCAACATCTCCACTTTTCCAAACCCGCAGCTTAGTAAATCTTGACCTTAATCTGCTAAAAAGTACTAGGAATATACTTGATAATAGCAGCTTCTGTATTCCTCACCCTGCAGCAAGTCCTGTACACACTTTTTCCTCTTTATTTATACAATAGTTTTTTTAAAACATTTTACAAACTATAGAATTTATATATATTTACTGTGGAAGGAACCATAGATATTGTCCTTTCATATGTTATATAACAATAGCAATACATGAGAATACATTTATCAAATGTCACAAAATTGAGAGTGGGATACTAGACAATATATGGCAGCATGTACCAACCAACCTCAATCTTGTGAGCTGTGAGGTGGTCCAATTTTACTAGGAATGACTAGAAATTAACGTTATTCATATTAATAATGCTTTAGGAGCAAAAATACATAAACATTTCTTGATTTTAGCATTTCTTAGCAATTTAAAATAAACTACAGATGCAAAACCAATAACAAAACATTTTTTTTTGTTTACAAAACCAAAACCAAAACATGAAAGTGAATACAGATCCAAAACCAAAACCAAACCATGGGGGTCAGCGCTCATCTCTAATAAGGGCATGTGTATAAACTGGAGCGCAGTAGGTTTAGAGGAAAAATTACTTCACTGAAAGGGTTGTTGATAAGTAGAATGGTCTCCCGTCTAAGGTACTAACATAATTTAAACATGCTTGGGATAAATATAAGGATATCCTTAATCC
>WWET01005586.1:57595-80993 GCA_011038615.1 Limnodynastes dumerilii | reverse complement strand
ATATATATATATATGTGTGTGTGTGTGTTATCTGGAATATTTATTCTTATAATACATAATAATATCAATATAATTTTGTGCATTTAGATACTACAGGGTGTGAGATCCTTTTCTCCCTTTACAGCGAATATTAGCGTAATAATACGCTGCGGAAATCTGTAAGAAATTATACCAATACCATACGCAGAAATAATGAAGTTCCAGTCGCAAGACGTGTTCCAAAGCACAAAAGACGTATTACCAAAGCTGAGCGTTAATCCAAACAGCGCCGCTCCAAAATGGGTGTGGGTCCCCGCTAAGAATGGCCCTATTTCGATAGGGCCGTTCTCTCCCAGCCAGTTTGAAACTGGCTGGGATTTCGATTGCATATGCCTCGAGGAAAAAGTAATGAAAAGTTATGAAAAAAAAGTCCCTAATTCTAACCCTAATCCTCCCCTCTCACTATCCTAACCCTCCTTTCCTGGCAGCCTGACCCTAACCCTCTCTTACTTGCAGCCTGACCCTAACCCACCATCTCCCACAGCCTGACCCTAACCCTCCCTCTCCTGCAGCCTGACCCTAACCCTCCCTTCCCTGCAGCCTGACCCTAACCCTCCCTACCCCGCACAGAGAAGTTACTTATCATAGATAGCGGCGGCGGCGGATGGATACAGTCGGTGGTGGTATTTCCGAAGGTGAATGGGTGAAGTATGCCGAACGGAAGGATCTTCTGTTCCTGCATCCAGGGGATCCCCTCTCCACTTATCCTGTGAAACAGATCGAGCCTTACCATCGGTAGCTGGACGTCCTTTCTACCCTCGTTCCTGGAGCACAGTGCACTTTTTGGTATGGGATTTTTTTACTCAGGCTCTGCTATGAACTAAGTTTTTACTTTTTGCATTTATATATATTTTTATGGACTATTGATCTGAGATGGACTAATTTTTTTTTTACCTTTTTAGACTGTTGATGTGATATGGACTATGAATTATATGGACTTTTAGGAGATCATAGACTTTTTTTTATTTTTGGGAATTTTTAATCTTTAATTTTTCAATGTTTATGAATTTATTACATGAATAAATAGTGATTTTAAACATAGTAAATAGATATTATCATCCTCATCTGCTGCTATTGTTTTTTATTCATGTTATTAATCATTATTCATTTATTTATTTATGTCTCCTTTTATGGCCAATGAGAATGTCCACACTTTGGATTTGGTTTACTAAACAATGTAGAAGGTGGAATATTCTTGTTTGAACTCTTAATCATTGGATTACAATTGCTGTATTCCGCATAGGATTGTATTAGACTTTTTCTCAATACATGTTTTATAGTAGAATTTTAAGGTGTATAGTTTTTCCTGCGCTGGTTCTTAGTACCCACCCCCATTACCTATTTATTGCATTTTTTAGAGTTAGGACACTCTAAGGGTACTTTTAGCTGCGTTCAGTTTGATAGCGCATTTTAGAGACTCCACCCCCATTTTATAGGGCATACTTACCCAATCTGAAAATAAAGTAGAAAATGGTAAGTATTAGAAATAGGGACATCCGAAAAGGAGCTTTCGGATGTCTCTATTTCGCAAGAGACTTTCTGACTGGAGAATGCAACCGCTTCAAGATACACACAAGAATACCAAAGCTGGTCTGAGCTTCACAGAGATACTTTTCTACCCTTCCAAGGGGGTAGGATCCTTTGATGATTGATCCTTGATGAGCCTTTTGTTCTCTTTGTGGCTTCGTTAACATATTTATACAGGGTCTACCTAATTAGATACAAAGGACTATGCCATGCAGTCTCAACAAAGAAATATAATATCATTAATCTATCTATCTCTATAACCTGCATGCATTAGATACGATCGCATAATAAATCATATCATCAGTAATACAACATCAAATGCTACACTATGAATCCAAATATGACAATAATACGATTTTCCTGAGCCAAGTATTACTATAACAGTTGAATAATGACTCCTGTGAATAAAACACATCTTTAGTGACATAGAACTCATTTTATATAAAGCTACGCATTACTTAGTTATGAAATCGGCACTAGGAATATGGAAATATCATCGAATAATAAGTTGACCACACACATGGTTCGCACATATTACACATATCATCATGTGAGCACGCACAGTAGCTACACCTGGTTGCGTATTCACGCACTTTTCCCACCGCGCGTATTCTTTTGTTCCTATTTATTCGCATGCAAAAAGACTTTAATATTGTTGTTTTGGAGGAATCGTTATTTTATTGTAATATGGTTTTATTTTGATTTCAACAAGGGGATAATAACTGAGAATATTTTTTATTTATACTATATAGATATTTTTATTATATTATTAGTATTATTATCATTTATTTCTAAGGCGCTACAAGGTGTCCGCAGCGCCGTACTAAATACAACAAAATACAGAACAGACATACAGGGACAGCATAGTACATATTAAATATAATATGAACATAAAAATATCACAAAATTACAATAAGTATAGCAAAAACAGAACGCAAGGCAAAATGCGAGGTGTCAAGCTTGGAAGATCAGGGGGCAGGGGATAGAGCGCAGTGAGAGGATGAGAGGGAGCAACTAGGTGGGGACGGGGTAAAAGGGTAGCAGAGGGGAATAAGAGGGTACGAAGTGAGGGGGGAGCGGTGGAGGAAGGAACAACACTAGGATGGAGGGCCCTGCTCACGTGAGCTAACACACTAATACCCCTTTCACATCACCACCAAATACCCGGGATTTTCGCCAAAAACCCGGGTCTCAGCAAAATCTTGGGTATTTGGTGGTGATGTGATAGGTGCACTTCTGGTGGACCCGGGTCAAAAGACCCGGGATTTCAACCTGGGAAAGAAGAAGGGTTATTCCCGGGTCCTACCCAGGAAGGGTGGTGATGTGAAAGGTCCAGGGTTGTTTTCAACCCGGGTCTTTCACATCACCTCCTGATTGGTGCAGATTTCTCTACTGTTGCTATGGCAACAGTAAACAAATCTGTTTTCAGCGTTAAATCTGTAAAAAAAACAATGTTTCAAAGTATTAGGCATGCTGATGCTTGTAGTGCTACAATCATCAACATGCCCAGGGATGGCAGGGCATGCTAACTTAGAAGATGGGATCGTTATCAAGATGGTAAGTAACTCTTTTTATTTATTATTGTTATGCTATTTTTTTAATAATTTATTTTGTACTTAATACAATTAGCGGTAATTTATTTTTATACATAATTTGCAGTATTAAATGTAATTTATTCTTTTTAGGGGGGCATTAACTGTTTAGTATTTTTTTTTAGGTTAGGGGCTAGCCCTATAATTTAATTAGGTGCTAGGAGGGGTATGTGTTTGTGTTGTGTTGTAACGGATGACAGGGCATGCTGGCACTTATGGTTCTCCAAGCGCTAGCATGGCCTGTCATCCTTGGGCATGCTGCAGCATAAGTGGGAGGGAAGAACTTACAGAAGACATAAGGAGGGGTCAAAACTACCTTTTAAAAACAACTTAAAATGAACCGTTAACAGGTATTTAGGGGCTATTACATGTAATTAATGATCTGGGACCGGATTCACAGATCCGTATTTACTACGTGCGCATTTTTACACACGCACGTACGTAGCAAGGCAACACCCATGACACTCCCCTCAGCCGGACGGATTTTTTCAGTGACTTCTGCCTCCATAGGGCACCCTTAACTCTACGTGTGTACTTACGCGCGTATGTTACTTACGTACGTGCGTATTTATCTAACCACTCCCTCAAATGCCCATTTAAATGCTTTCCCCACCCACTGTCACGTAACTTCTATTACCATATAGATAAAAACCACGCCCTTCCGTACGTATGTCCCTAAGTGCTATTCACAAGTCCGTGCCTAAAGTACTTACATGCGTAAATACTATGTAATTTGCGTGGAAAAAGATACTATGCATGCACAGTTAATCCGCTCCTAAAAATACGCACGCAAACCCACACAAAAACGGATCTGTGAATACGGCCCCTGATGTTTAAATATTATTGTGTATGAAAATGTGAATGATTTTAAGGGGTAAATTATTTTTAGGCGGTGGTTAATTATGATGATTGAGGTGATATGGTGTGTTGTGGTTACAAGAATGCTTTCTGTATTTTATGGCACTCACAAAGATGCAGTCTGTGTTGGCAATTGTTGATTAACTGAATGCATTCTATTGTATGGTGTTAAAGCATTTGCTAGCATGCAGAAGGTATTGTCACTAGGAGGCGCTGAGTAACATTTGGCGGTCACTAGGATGAACCCTGTTTAGTATGGCAGGCAAGTTAATTATTGAATGTGATAGATAATTTAATTTGATCCTAATTTTTTTTTTCCTTGTTTCTTCTTTGTACCTATCCAAGAGGGTAAAAATATTATTGTACAGGGCCCCAAGATTTCTGTTGCCGGATCCCTGCTGCATCCAAATTACCATACAGGCGGGAGCAGGCCACTCCCCTAAATCATATGGAGTCACAATAGCTCATCCATACATTAAGATATTTAGAGCATCCCCATTTTTACTTAGCAGCCCTTACTATACAATTTTCATCTCTCCCACAGAGTGGAAGTGCTTCCTGCCCTGTGCTGCCCAGAGGATCCAAATCCATCCTGGTAATACAGTTTGATTTGAAATAAAAATAATTATGCAAACTGCATGGGTGAAGTTGCTCTTATCCGCTGTCACGTTCTAGGTTTCTATTTTCATTGTAACCTTTTTAATTTAGTATCTGCAGTTACCATAACCTATCTTTACAATGTAACAATCTGTACAGTGCATCTTACATCTCTTTCATCTGCAGTTTTGAAATATTTGGACTTTACAAACCATAACTGAAACCTCTATTACATCTACCCCTAGACTCTATTTCCTTCTCTGAATTAGCATAATGTCTGGGCTTCGTGTCTGACACCTCATTCATTAACAACAGGATATAACAAAACGATATGCTGTGCTATCGTTTATATAATGTGCTATCATTCTTCACATCCTGTCAATCACTTCAATATCCCAGCATCTAATCCACATTAATCCTGGTCTTTGGTACTGTATCTCTTTTTACAGATCTTGACAATAACTTCATACAATAATAATAATCTTACACATGTATGACTATTTTTTGGAATCTGCACATTGTATATTAACATACCCGTGTTACAGCTATTCATTTTGTTACTTCACACATAACACTTGTCCCTGCTCAGTAGAATTTTCTCTATTATTTGGGTCAATTCATTAATGGTCTTCTAAAAGCCTGCCTTTCCTTTAAATGCCTGATAGTAGCTGTCCAATTTGCTAGGATGCTGCCAGATTCTGCCCTATCCACAAAGCTGCCTCTAAAAAGGGAGGGGTTGCTGATAGTGAATCTATCCCCCTCCTGCTCCTCTCCTTCCTGTCTCCTCCATTGCACATTCATAAGAGCTGGTGCATCAGCTGCTAAACCTGTGCCAGCTGTGAGCTAGAGGATGATACAAAACCCTGAGAATATTCTAAAGGCATGAACACCGTTCCTTTCATTACGTCACATGAATCCTAAAGATGAGGGAATGGCGCATCCTCAGAAGTCTCACAGTGCATACAAAAACAATACCTTCTGTGATTTAAATGAATGATTTATAGTGATGTACTATTTGCAGAACAGAGCTGAGGTGGGAGAAATATCTGCATAGCCTCTTCCATAGTGATTTATTTTGCAGATTGCTGAATCTTCCCTTGGGAAGGTAGGTATAATAATGTGTAAGACAGCTTGCTGTAAATGAACATAGGAGCTTGTTCTTGTGTTTATAATGCTTTGGTTATTTATTACTGCTTAATTAAAATTATTTCTGCAGTGCCACTTTTATAGAAAACAAAGAATGAAATGTAGGGCCTAGTAAATATTTACATGTCTTAGTAAAATCATATTTCACTACCAGCTTTCTTAGCCATTAATTGCAGGTATAGAAAGATAGATACTTTGCTTCGGTTTTGAGACTTACTAGATCCAATATTTAAATAATTTAGATACATTGGTATAGATCCAGAACTCTGCTTGCAATCAGTTTACTAGTGTAGCGTATTTTCGCGTGCGTACCTTCTAAGCACTCCCCTAGACACACCCCTTGAATGTACGTACTTTGACTGATTTCCGCTTTTTAAACCCTACCTTAACTTTTGACAGCGTAACCGCTCACGACCGCACACGTACGTATAGGCAACGCGGACTTACGCAGCTAAGCACGCCCATACTGTACAATTTAAATGCAAACCTCTGCCTACATTGCATAATTTAGGCGTACTTTTGGCTAACATGAAATCGGCACGCCCCCACGTACGAATTTACGTAGCAGATACGACAATGGCCCATACGCTCAGAGTTACGTTACGAGATGTAGCGTATCATCTGTCGTGTGCATGCGCACTAAATAAAAAATGTATGTGTCCGCCAGGCGTAAATTCGCTTGGAAGCGTTGTTCTGGATCTGCCCCATTGTAGGTAGTATAAGGAAGCCTGTGTTACAAGATTTTAAAGTAAGCCATATATATAAATAAAATAAACTACATCTACATTAAATAATTGTATACCACACTATAGGCATATATCTATGTGTTAAACAGACTTTTGATTTATAAATTAACATTTTAACATTGGGGAAAACAATCTCTACATATGTTATATATCATCTTTATTTATATATAATCAAACATATCCACAAAGATGTATTACATTTCTTGAAACTTTCAACTGGTTCATTTTTTTAAATTAATTTATAGCACAAGGTTGTGAGTTCACGTGCAGGATGTTTGCACTGACTTGTGGGAAGTACCAAAATGCAAAAATACTTTCTATGTGAAGGTGTTCAACAATTGATGGAGACCAGACCACATTTCATTTGGCAATCTAATTGCTTAATATTACTAGAGGACTGTCCCAATGTAAGCAATAGTTGCATTTAATTTAACATTTTGATTTTTATGCATTTTTGCATCATGGTACAGCTGTCCTGCTTGATGTGCACTTAGGTGCTCCGGTGCAGTATAAGACTTTCCACTGTTCACTGTAAACGAAGTTCAGATTATTTTACTTGTAGAATGGGCAGAGGAATAATAACAACTCTTTTTAAAAAATGAACAGCTTCACCGCTTGCCCATCCTCACACTGCTTAGGAATGTTCTGCTCCATTGCTATCCTTTTTTTTTTTTTTTTTTTATTCTTGTCTTCCTTTGCATCAATGAAGTGCTGGAATCTATTAATACCTATTCATCAAGCTATCCTTTGCAAGGTACTCTATCCTGCAAGTCTGCTTCTCCAGAGATGTCTACAGCTTCAGTCGTCTTTCTTTCTGTCTCTGTGTGCGCAAGTACAGAAGAAAAGTAGAAGCTGCAGATATTTTTGGAAAAGAATACCACCAAGGATTGCTGGGGACAAGTGTGTTCAATTAGTATTATTAACAATTGCCATTCCTGAGACACAAGTGTTTTGCCGCCCCTTTATTTGTCAAGAGAAAGGGAGCTTCAGTGGCAAACGCAGGATTTTGAAAGGCGGGGTTTCCAATATGTGTAATACATGTGGGGCATATTAGCATATCTCCCAACTTTTTGGAGCCCGAAAACGGGACAAGCTATGCTCCTGTCATATCGCACGGTGCAAAAATTACCCCTAGCCTGTGAGCATTTGTGTTAGGGAATTTTAGACTGTAATCCGGCAGAGGTTGAAGTACTGTTTAAAATTGTAAAGCGCTAATTAGGGTGATGTTAAAAATAAACCATAAAATGATAATACTGATAATATGGTCATACTATCTGACTGCCAAAATATCTAAGACATCTATAAACATTCTTTGTGAAAGTCCTGTTTTTTATATTTAATAATTTATAATTTTTTACACATTAAAATGGTAGTTTTATCTTGCAGGAACAGATCTAATAGCAGTACTAGCAGTATACAGTGCATTAGTAGAGCACATTACACTATGGACCAGAGCTTGCCAGTGCATAAGCACTGTTAATTTTTGTTGTCACACATTTATCATACCCACCTGCTTTCCAATTGCAGCATAGGCCAGGACCATCTTCCTCCATGTCAGTCTACCTCACATGGCTACTAGGCCACGCCCCTTTTCCAAAACTTTTATTTTTGCACATTTTTCTATTTTTTATTCAGTTTTCAATCTGGGGGGTTTCTGGGCAACCAGAAACCCCCCTGGGTGCGCCACTGAGCTTGTTGTCAAGCAGCCCCCTTTCTCTTAAATGAGACACATAGTTCATAAATACAGTAGCTGTATATATAGGCACTGGCAGAGGGGACCTGCTCAAGTTACCCGCTCAAGATAACTTAGGGCCTGATTCACACTTAAGAAGCATCTGCTTCTTAAGTGCGTATTTGCCGGTATGACCTACTGCGCATGCGTACCTAAAAACGGGGGGCGGGTTGAGGGCTGGAAGAGTGAGTTAGGTGCCAATCTGCCCGCACCTAGCTCACTCTTAAGTGTGAATCAGGTCCTTAGTGCCAGATCTACAATTAAGAAAGTCAGGGGACTTACGCAAGTCATTCGTGTAAGTAACATAGGCGTATCCGGACTCCAGATGTTACGCTAGCGTACCTTCTAATGTATGGAACTCAGTTCCATGTGTTAGAAGTTCCAAAGAATGCACCGGCCCTTCACTTAAGCATGCTAAATCAGCACCGTACAGGCGGGGATATGCATGCAAATGAAGGGTCGGGGCAGGGAACACCACTAACGCATGGTTCTGTGTCTGGACGGATGCAGATCCTTGCATAGAAGTTAAGGTAGGGTTTAGGACACGTAGGTGTACAGAACTAATAATGAAAGAGGGCAGTGAGAGGGGCGTGCTCTCCCCTCTTCTGTGCATAGTACGGAAAGCGTGCGAGGATCTGAATCCGCCACTTAGTGCTGTCACTCCCCCTGGTTGGCTGTGAGAGAAACATCTTTGGGAGCTCTGACTCTGAGCCATCAGCTGTCAGTGCTGGTAGGTTCTTTATAAACAGCACTCAGTTAGCTCTCAGAGGACCAGATTCACACTTAAGTGTGAAATCCAAAGGTGTGATTTAGAACATAAGTGCCCATTCCCTCGCTATTGTAACACTAATGTTACATCTGAAGGGCGCATGCGTGCATAAGTGGCCTGACGTTCTCAGGTCTGGATCCGTCCCTAGATCAGGTGTAAAAATAATATACAGATGCCTGTTTATAGACAAAGAGCAAGGACACCTGAGGTTATTTTAAGTTCTCTATAATTTTAAGTAAACTGTCATGTTAAAACACTGTGAAATCATTAAAGCAATTTTAACATTTTTATAGGATTTTTTTAATTCTCTGGTCCTGTGCCCTACGATACTCTCTGATCGCTACAGACAGATGGGGACCACTGAGGCCACACTGCGCATGGAAAATGTTGATGTAGAAGTGAAAGAAGAATGGCAGGATGATGACTTTCCTAGGTAGGCTCTTCTACATTTATAAATTACAAAATATTAGCTTTAGCAAAAGAGAAATGAATAAAATTAATTGTAACAAAATATGTTTAAGCATTTGTTGAGGTTAACCTGCTAATAATGAAACAACTATATCTGCACATAAATCTCTCTGCAATAAGAATACGTAACAGCAGTGCAGCAAGGCACAGGGCGAGGGGTATGTGTGTCGTTTCATGCCCTCTCCAGCTATACATATATACACAGACCTTTACAATTTGCTATGGAGCCACATCTGTCTTGTTACTTTTCTGTATATAGGGGAAACATTGTATGATCTGTTATTATTCTGGGCATTAACATGTTAGTATAAGAGAGGTACATTATATTCAGTACACTCAGGCCCCACAGATAGGAGGCAGCAGTGCCATTTCTAAATCTAGCAGAGCCCAGGGTGGAAAAAAAATGTAATCTTTTTAAATAAATATTAATTAATACATTTTTTTTAAAAAGGTATGCATCCGCCTTTTATTTACATCCCCTTATCCATCGTCATAGTGCTAGATCAATTAAACTGCAGAAAAGGAAATGTGTAGACGTTGTACATAGCAACCAATAAGATTCTAGCTAACTTTGTCTATTATGTGATAGGAAAGTGAGAGTTAAAATCTGATTGGTTGCTGTGGGCAACTTTTTCTTTCTGCGTTTTAGTAAATCTATCCCATAGGGCCAGATTCAATTATCCTCACAGCCACGTATTTTGCAGTGCAAAGCTAATTGTGCGATTTAGTATTTTTTTTTTATGCGCACCTCATAAAAATCGAGTACCCTAATAGACGGGAAAATGCGCATCGTGAACATTTTCCCGTCTGTTGCCTTATTCTTAATTAAATCTGGACCATAGTGTCAAGGTACGAGGGCTAGATTTACTAAGCTGCGGAAAAAGAAAAATGGAAAAGTTGCCCATAGCAACTAATCAGATTCTCCATTTTCCTATTGCATACTCGAGCATGTCAGCTAGAATCTGATTGTTTGCCATGAACAACATCTCCACTTTCCTTTCCCACAGCTTTAGCTTACTAAATCTGGCACAAGAAGAGCAATCAAGTAATATTGATGCTGTAATATAATATACATGCAGCAGCTTCTAATTTCTGGTGATTTCTTGAGTCAGTCAAGCACATAAATGTGCTCTGGAGCCACTGGCTTAAACACATAAACCCAAATAAAAGCCATTTCAATAAATGTTTATTTATATTATTGGAAGCTGTCTTCATTTTGTTGTCTCACATATTGTAAATACTATTGTGCATTGGTACATTAATATATTTTTTTTATATATTTTTTAAACAAAATATAGAGATGAAGGAGACACAGGTCTCAATGTCTTAATAATTATATGTTATTTATTTAGGTTATGAATAAATGTAGAAATACATTAAATAAATAAATTGGGGAAAAGGGAAACCAATCTGAATGCAGGAAGAATACTTTGCTTTTGCTTATTGCTCATAGACTTTTAGTCCGTTATTTAACTGCAATTCAATTATGTTTAAAAATGTATTCAACTCACCCTAAAATATTTTTTTGTTTTGTTTGTTTTTTACAAACTCAACAAACTGGATTCAGTCCATGGACTTTATTTGCATTGCTTACCTGCTAAATGGACTCCTGTTTTTCAGTATACTTAATCTCATCATTTTTTCTTTTTATTCATTTGTCTTGATTTTTGCATCTTTTGCTTTTACTGCAGTAAGAGGATTCAATATATCTTTTCAGAATTTTTTTTACTTAAAACCATAATAAAAGTCTGAAAAAGATTATAATAAAATATGCATTCTTACCCTTTGAATAGCAAGTCAGTAGCATTAGAACTCTGTTTGTTGTCTGTTTTTAAACTGCATCTGAAAACCAATTCAGTAGAACATTTCTGCAGGTTTTCCTACCAACTACAGATGTAGTATTAGTGTGTTCTGTTCTGTCACTGTGACACATAATAGCCCAGTGTGTAAATAAAGAATAGACACTTTGCCCATAACTATTCATGCACTGATAAGCAACTGCAATTTTACAGCTGCAGGATGTGAGAAATAAATGGAAATAGAAATGCATATTCGCAGAAGCCATTATAAGTTAAATAAAAGCAAATCAAATGCAAGCCACATTTTACAGATCTAAACAATGTTCTACAAGTTACCAGAAGTCCCTAATTGTCCCTAACTTCCTGAGACATTCCTTGCAAAATCAGGTTAAAATGAAATCACTTTTTCTATACTGTTATTGCATATATTGGTTCATGAACTATTTGTTCTTTAGCTTGGCTTTAAAATGCAGTGTTTTTTAAGAAAGATGTTTGAATTTGAAAGAAATTTATAACTATGTAACTGAAGTGTATTCAGATAATGGTTGCATAGGCAACACCACATGAATTGACCAGTTGCCCATTGTCTCTGCAAATTATGGGGCTGATTCAGAGATGCACTTACACCTTTTTTTTAGGTGGAAGTGTACAGCTCAGCTAAACCATTTTTAAAAGTAAGGGGTGTTAATTGATTTAAAAAATTTAGCATGCAGGGAAAATACATTACTTTTACACATAGAACTAAAATACTGCATAGTTTTATGTTTATTCTATAAAATAGAGTTGAGCTAAGAAACTTCACCTCCTAATTTTATTTCTGGTTTTACAATTTAAAGCTGCCTCCCCTTTCAATTCAACATGGTATTTGTTAGGTCTACACTTGCACCTTAAAAAAAAGGTGGAAGTGAAACTCTGAATCAGCCCCTATATGTCAGTTGGCAACTAGACAAATCACCATATACTGTATGAAACAGAGCTCTAATTGGGAAACATAATAAATATGTGTGGATAAACAAAATAAATAGTGTGAAATGTATCCTTTGATTCAGATTAAGTTTTGATGCTTTTCAATCCTGCCTTCCCTACCACCCTCTATCTCTGCTTTCAACTTTTCCTCCTACTTCTAATCTAAAATTATCTCAGGAATGACATCTCCACACTGTTTCCACCACCCAGCCATCATGAGTTTTCTTCTTTCCATCCTACAACCAGGGACGAAATTCACTCTCTAATAATATCCTCACCACCCTCAACCTGTCCTTTGTACCCCATTCCCTCACATCTTCTCAAAACCTCTCTACCGCTGCCTGCTTCCATCTAGCCCACCTTTTTATCCTTTCCCTCTCGTCTGGTATCTTCCCTTGCTCTTTCAATTTCTAATTCTCAAAAAAACCTAATTTGGACTCTACATCCCCCTCTAGCTACCGGCCTATATCCCTTCTCCCCTTTGCCTTCAACAGTTAGTCTATAGAAACATAGAAAGTGACGGCAGATAAGAGCCACATGGCCCATCTAGTCTGCCCATTTGTTTATTGAAAACTATACTGACCCTAGACCCTATTTACCCTCAATTTGGTTTACAATTTAGGATACCCTTATATTTATCCCAAGCATGTTTAAATTGTTCTACTGTATTGGCCTCAACCACCTCAGATGGGAGAATATTCCACTTATCTATCACCCTTTTAGTAAAGTAATTTTTTTGCACATTTCCTTTGAATCTACCACCCTCCAGTTTATATCCATGCCCTCATGTTCTATTACACCTTTTCTTTTGAAAAATGGTACCCTCCTCTAGCTGGTCACAACCCTTGATGTATTTGAAAGCTGCTATCATGTCCCCCCTCTCCCTTCTCTGCTCCAAGCTATACATGTTTAGTTCCTCTAGCCTTTCTTGGTATGATTTGTTACAAAGGCCATGGACCCTTTTAGTTGCTCTTCTTTGCACAGTCTCTGGACTGCTTATTATATCCGAGGGTGCCTGCAATTCCCGGCGAGCCGACAGCAGGGGGAGCCGGAGAGCGACCAGGGGAGCCTTCCCCAGATCCTGCCCTTATTGCTGCTTATTATTGCTTATCCTAAGCGAACACTGAAAGAGCAATTAGATAAGTAGGATGTGAACAAGGAAAGAGCTGTGTCCCGAATACCCAGCGATTGTAACACTTGTATGAGAATAGAGTGGTCAACAGTATCAAAAGCAGCAGAAAGATCCAGTAGTATTAGGTGAGAGTGTCCTTTAGATTTCGCAGTGATTAAGTCATTGACCACCTTGGTCAGTGCAGTTTCTGAGGAGTGCCGGGAACAAAAGCCTGACTGAAGAGGATCCAGAAGATTGTGTGAGGAGAGAAAGCTAGAAAGGTGAGTGTAGGCAAGTCTTTCAAGAAGCTTTGCAGGGCAAGGAAGTTGGGAAATAGGACGATATTTTGAGGGAGAGTTGGGGTTAGAGTTTTGTTTTTTCAGAATTGGGGTAATCAGTGCATGCCTGAATAAAGAGGGGAAGATACCAGTAGAGAGAGAGAGAGAGCTTTCAGATTGTAGTTAGGATAGGAGTAAGCACAGGAGATAGACATCGACTGACCTGTACGGGAACAAGAGGACAGGTAGCAGAGTAGGAAGAGCAGAAAAGAGCAGATATTTATTCTTCATTTGTGGGTTAGAATGAGGACATGATGCCTGGGTGTGGATGAAAGGGACTGAGTAGTATGTTAGCTGATGAGGAGGAGGAGGATGCCAATTCCAGTCTGATCTTGTCAATCTTGTCCTTAAAGTACAATGCAAGATCTTGAGCACTGATGGCAGATGGCGGATTTTGCACAGGAGGGCTCAGTAGGGAGTTAAATGTGTGAAAAAAGTGTTTGGGGTTAGAGGCCTGAGTAGAAATGAGAGATTGAAAGTAGGATTGTTTGGCTTTGTCCAGAGCATTTCGATAAGTGTGATAAGTGTTGGTGTAAGTTAAGAAGTCATAGGAAGAACAGGATATCCGCAAGCGAAGTTCTGCTTTGCGTGAGAGTCTTTTAAGATTTTGTGTGCCATGGCTGACACTGATGTCGCCATGGTGCAAAAGTGGTAGCAGGAGCGACTTGATCAAGCGCAGCTGCTAGGGATTGGTTAAGGTGAGATACTGCCAAATCAGGAGAGTGGAAGTTATGAATTGGAGACAGTAGTTGTTCTAAAGATTGAAAAAGTTAAGATTTCTGCGGGTAAGTGAAGGTTTGATTGAGTTAGACAGCAAAGAGGTAGAACTAGTGGGGGACAGTTTGCAGGTGATAAGGTGAGGGTCTGACAGAGGATGAGTGGCGTTAGTAAGATCAGAGACTGAGCATAGTTTAGAGAACACCAGATCAATGCAACTGCCATCCTTATGAGTTGGTGAATTTGATAAACTGATTTGGTGTGCAGATGTTTGCACTAGAAGCTGACACTCTAAGTGGTTGCTACTGATGATGGGATTTTCTAGGAATACTTATAAAGTTGACGAACAGCCTAACTCATATGTGAGATTGTTGTGCTCAGTATGAAAAACAAATTTATTCATGAGGTAGCAGAGCCCCTGGGCACAGATGTGTGGCAGCAGAGCATGGGGAGCTTCTGTATCAATAGCTGCAGGCAGTGCAAGATGATGTAAAAAATATTAAGGTGAGGAAAGCTAAAGTAAAAGTAAAGGGGGGGGGATCTTTGTCCCAAAGTAAAATGCTTTATTTTTTCTTAATCGTGACATAATAGATATTTATGTCCCCCTCACCCAATATTGGTCTTTATATCATATAGAGAGCAAAAAAAAGGTCCGGCGCTCCAAACATACATTATATAACACTATGTGTCAGCACATAAATAAAAAGGAGGTTTAGTTCACAGTATAACTATAAGGCACCTCCTGTAGGTGAGTCCCTATCCATTTGCTATATGTGTACACACGAGGTCTCTGTTAAGACACTACTTGCATTTGAACAATATGCAGCGACCATGTTTGGGGAGGGGTCAGACTCCCAAATGAAACTGAACAGTAGCAAGAAAAATGGCTGCGCTTCTGATTCAACAAATTAAATGCCGGAACTTTTTTGTTGCTTGTAGTTACATAGTGGTCACTTTGGTCCCTGGCTGCACCTCAATATTTATATATACACTTGCACACATTTAATTTTGTTGAATCAGAAGCGCAGCTGTTTTATATCATATAGATCTTAAACTTTAGGGTAAGAAACTGGACAAGTAAATGTCCAGATTTAAGCCCGAAAGCGGGGAGTGCATGGAGCGTGCACTCCCCGCTATGATGGCGGCTGCACAGACTTCGGGCGGCCTTAAGGAGCCCATAGGTCTGGATTCGGCCCAAAGTGCTTTATTATTGGTCACATTTTCTCTGTCTCCCTTTTCCTTTTTAATTGTGTAAAATTTATCTCCTCTTTTAGTTTGGCATATTCCTTTAACAATGGAGTGCTATTCCCATTGGCTGCTGCTGCAACATTGAAGCCCACTGTATTTTTTTCCCTCTCTTTTTTTCATTTATTTTTTTATTTCCTGGTGCAGAGGGTGCTGCAGGGGTAAATACTAGATCAAAATGAGCAAAAGGACCTTTGCTGTGAGTTAAAGGACCTTTATAACCATGTGACTAGCTCTCATTCTCGGGAATAAGGCAATGTTTCCTGTCTCTGCTTGGTTGCTAGCAGGTATTATTATTATTATGAATGTTTATTTATAAGGCACCACACGGTATCCGCAGCGTCATACAGAGGCAATAGCAAAGCCAATAGTTACATACACAATACAATAATTAACAGAGGGTAAAACATGAATAAGGAATACAATACATGTACAAAGCGAAAATTAAATACAGTACAAAAATAGCAAAACAATATGTAAGGAAAATAAAGATGCTGGATATGTGTATAGGAGCAGATGAATAAGGAGAGAGATAGACAGTAGAGAGAAAAAGGTGGAAAGTGATGAGGACAGGGTAGAGGGATGATGATAGGAGGGAGGAGGACCCTGCTCATAAAAGCTAACATGCTAAGTGAGAGAGGGTGAACAAACAGGAGACACAGTGATGAAGATGGGGAGAGCAGGTAAGCTTAGGTGGAGGAAGGGTAGGCTAGCCTGAAGAAGTGTGTTTTAAAGAAGCGTTTGAAGGACTGGAGGGTGCTGGATTGCCTGATAGGATGTGGTAGGTTGTTCCAAGAGAGGAAGGGGCAAATCATTTTATGAGTGTCAGAGGATACATTATAGGGTGCAGTGTGTTTGTCAGAGGATGTATTATGGGGTACCATTTGTGTGTCAGAGAGTATGTATTATGGCCGTTCCCCCAGTTAACTAAACACTCCCTTTTACTGTAAACCATTTCTAGTTTAAAAATACAAAAATAATAATGTGCAAAAAAACTAAAAAAGGGAATAGCTGCAAATGCATTAAATACACTTTATCATTAGGTCTATTATTAACAATAGTTTGTTTTTTCAGGAGGGGGGCACCGAAGGAACTTATCGCCCTGGGCTCCACTTGACCTAGAATTGGTCCTGCTTCTATGCTTTCTTTTACTCTTAATTCTTTCTTCTTACTTCCCTTACTTCTTTCTCTGGGAACACCATTAACTAACTGCAACATTAGACACAGAGCCACAACCTGCTAACAATCTTCTGTGGCAGGCTCTTGCTCAGTGTCTGAAGCTGCTGAGAAGGTAGCAGTGGCAAGGATCAAACAATGGTGTTTCCTCCATTCTTGAAGATAGTGTTTAGAGCTGTGGGGCAAGCCTAAGGCTTGGGGTAGTCACACCTAGGGGCAATGCTGGTAATAACAGAGCTGGATGCAGGAAAACCACTAGCAGGCAGACAACTGCATAGTACAGTTTAAACCACTCAGAATAAAGCTAGTATAGACACAGTAAATATTGGCATTACAATATTGTCAGTTGTATTTTATTTGAAGACATAATAGCTGAAACTGTAAACTATGGCTTCTAAACACTACAACTTCAATACATTAGCATGTACAGTACTTGTAATGTTAATACTAATATTAATTAGTATTAATAATAGAATACTAGTAACTAGTGCATTCTTTATGGAGGTATTTATAAAATTATCTAGTGCAGGACATTTGTTTCTTCTGAAAATATATATAATGGGGACATGAAACTGGGTAATATAAAGGACTAGGGTGCTAGTATTTGTATCAACAGTATAATTTTAGGTGCCTATCATACTTATTTTTGATACATACAAAGTACTGCTGCTAATATTAGTTGTAAATCTATTCTGCAGGCCTCTTCCTGTAGACAATGGAATGGACACCCTGGGCACTCCCACAGAAGACATTACATCTTGTAAGTACTTGTAATACAATAAATGTTACTATTTAGTGGGGACATGCAAATTATTGCAGTCTGTGTTGTACACTGGAAGTAAGTGCGCTCTTGCTATTATTGGTTTATATACTGGCTGAGGCCATTGCTTTGTTCTCCATAAGTATGTACTGGGACTTTTGCTTGAGTATTGAAACCAATTTTCCAATTTCAGCACAAATAGAGTTGTAACACTGCATGCTAAGAAGGTCTTGGGAGGGTTAATAGGCACAACGAATTCTGTTATGGGACCCAGTGCGATAATGTTTTGTCCTCACAAGTGTTTTTTATTTATCTACATGTTTATATGCAGCTCCACCAAGTACTCTAAATGTCAGTGAATCTTACCGCAAGCGGAAAACACTGGTGGCTCCAGAAATTAACATCTCACTGGACCAAAGCGAGGGCTCTGTGCTTTCAGACGACTTCCTAGACACACCAGATGATCTTGATATAAATGTAGATGACATTGAGACTCCAGATGAAACAGATTCATTAGAGTTCTTGGGCAATGGAAATGAACTGGAATGGGAAGGTAATATACAGTATATCATTGTTTTTTGCAAATATTCATAATTTTGTATAAAATGGTATGAGCAGTACTGCTTCCTTCTACAGTCTCCATAAGGAATAACATTTATGAAGTCATAGGATAGCCAGTTTCTTTGCTAAAAAAAGAGGAGAGGAAAAGAAGAGGAAAAAAATTACGGTAACGCACAGCTTAGTATATCAAACAGGACATAATAATTACTCCCCACATTAGGAGGTGCACCTTCAAGTTTTGAAACAATTCAGAACAATGTAATCCCAAGTCAGCACACAGACGTAACAACTCAAAAGCAAAACTCTTAAGGGCACTAAATGTCCAAAAATCTTTGTATTAGAACTTTTTAAATTGAATAAACAAATGAATCAAAGTACAAATATTATTTAATTTAGCAAATCAAATTACAGATATTATTGAGTATATGAAAGTGCCACTATATACACATGATTGAGGCGAAATATAAAAGGTTATATATAACAATCAGTAAAAACTGTAATACAAGACAGGATTAACAAGTGAATGCTTGAGAATAAACACTGCAACCCATATTGGAGGCTAGCTCTATCCCTAACCCAACACCCCCCATAGCGGCCTCACGGCCAACACTTCACCTATTCCTATGCAGTATACTTGCCCTACAAGTTCCCCTGAACGTATGGGTCTAGCATGCAGCAGAAGTCAATCAAAACAAAGTCCTGTTTTGCGGTCGCCGCCTCCAGTGCACGAGGAGGCGGGAGAGAAGTCCGACACGCGTGTTTCGCCTGAGCTTCGTTGTAGGAGGCTGTGGATCAGGTGAGTAATGCCCGTATATTTATTCCGCCGGCTACCATTCAGAAAGGACCGCAGGAATACAATCAAGGCAGCACCGCAGAAAGTTACAAAGAAAGGAAACAAGACATATTAATTTTGTTTCAAATTATCTGTAATGGTTATAGATCGTGAGTAGAGAGACCTGAGTTACTGGAAATAAAGACTAATAGCAAGTGTAATGAACACCACATGAGCGGCAACAATAAATCATTAGACAACACTGTGTCTGTGACTTGTGCTTATAATAACAATGGTGGTAAACGTTGTTAGGTATTAAGGTTGTAATAATGTTATAAATTATTTTACCACATCAATTATCTATAGTGAAACATGGTATCAGGAATAATATTTATAACTAATATGAAGGTGCTATGATAGAACATCGCTCATCAAATAGTTCATTTAAAGGGACCAAGATCAAAAAATAAATGCGCTGAAGTTGAATAACAGCAATATAAAGATATATATCGCTAGTTTAATGAGCATGTATACTGAAATAGAAGCAAGTTCATATAGTTCATTTAATTGTTCTACATAGTCACAATCTGAAACTGGACTAATAGTGGCTTAATAGCTATCCATAATAAATCATCACTATGGTCATTCATTAATCCTCAATGTCAAGTAGCAATATAATATGTTAACCCCTGGGTGGTTGCCAACCAAGCATTATATTATGCATTACATCAATATAATAATGGCACCAATAGAGTACATTATACAAAATCACAAAGGTGACTGCCAGAGGTTATTGGACAATATTTTATCAATTTTTGTCTTTTACTTGTTACTATTACAACAGACATTAGGGATTATAAAATGACTGTATAATAATATACGCAACATTATCTTAAATCATGATGATTGGACATTAAAAATTATAGGATTACTATATAATGATATGCGCGACATTATCATAGATCTTAATGGCACATATACAAAGCAAAAAATCAGGAATAATTAATAGTAGGAAAAAATAAGTAATGTATCCCGTAATTTAATGTCTAATAAGACTATAATAAAGTGTCACAGGCGTGCACGTATATTCACGCGTACCAATGCAAGTATCGACAAGTAAATGTCCTTGATCAAAAATATATGCCATGCTTCTTGACAGAAATAAATTGCCCTTGGTATTATTATCAAAATATCATTGTTATTTATAAGCATAAGGATGATGTTCTTATCAAAATATGACCACCACATGGATATTTTCATATACATACTAGGAATTCAATGATTCCAAAGAAGCTCATCAATATCATTGTTTAATTGATAACACATATTATTTACCAGTCGAAATTTGATAGAATAAATTCCTTAAAATGGATTAGGACCCATCTTCAATAAAAGGAGGTCCATGAATATTATTTCATTGGGTAGTCCTACAATAGATGAATCATATAATGTCAGTCCTGTTTAAAAATATAGAACATTAATGAGGATTAATCCCAATTATCCACCTACAAATTTCCTATACCATAGAGTCATCATGATGTAATGAGCAGCAAATAGAACTAGAGAAACAATTGAACATAATCTACAATAACACACAGATGGATGATCAGTAATCACCTACTCATAGATAAGATGTAAAATTTAGAGCTTCATTTAGGCCATATGGATATATGGAATTCAATAGAAAAATCCAATTTGTTTCTCTCTGTAATAATCTTGTGTCAAGGTCGCCCGCTCTGATGTCTAATTTGTTTCTCTCAATAACAAATGCTGACAAGCCTGATGGATCTGAATTGTGGTATCGTAAAAAATGTCTGGCAATTGGAGTTAATTGTTTCAAATTTTGTTTATCTCTAAGACTTTTACGTATGCTGCCAACGTGTTCTAACAGTCTCACTTTAAACTTGCGTGTGGTCTTTCCCACATATCGCATGTTACATGGACAGACCAAGACATATATTACATTCTGAGAATTGCAGTTGAAAAATTCCCGGATTACATGGGTGACATTGTATCGGTCAATATAAGATTGTGTTTTAATCATATGGTCAAATCCCTTGCATGAATTGCAGGGGTATGAACCCTGAATAGATTTACAAATCGTTGTTTGTTTAATCCTTGAAAAGTGACTTGAAACAAATGTATCTTTTAAATTAGTGGCCCTACGCCAACACATGGGGATGTAGGACTTCACTATACACAGGATTGCTTGTTAGAACTGGCAAATGTTTATTCAAAATTTTGACGATACACAGGGCTTGTTTACAGTAAGTTCCAATAAATCGAATTTGTTTCTTTGGAACAGTAATCGGTTTAGGGACGATTAATAAATCTCTTGGAGTGCTTAAGGCATGTTGAAAGGCCTTTCGTAAGAGCCCAGGTTGATATTGGTGTGCAGTTAGACGTTCCTGCAGTGATTTAGCTTGAGATATGAAGTCTTTTGTTGATGAACAGTTTCTTCTTAGGCGAAGATATTCGCCCTTTGGAATGTTGTTCCTTACTGCTGGTGGATGGAAACTTTTGTAATGTTCCATTTAGAGGGAGCATTCTATTGCCGTTTCATATACTGCTGCTATTTTGGATATATTCCATCAGAGCTATTGATTGCACTTTTTGCACTTTACTAACTATTATCGCTGCTCAATCACTAAGAAGGGGGAGTGATTCCCAAGTGGCTTTACATCCTATTGCCTACAAGATTTTTGTACAGCTACTGTGTGGGTAAGCGACAATCTCTTGCCCCACTAACGCACGTGTGGATACCATCTCAGCTGTGCACTCAGCCTTGATATCTGTCATAAGGACTGGGCTGTTTTAACTGTGAAAGGAGGGTGCAACACGGATACCCGGCGGCTGCAAGGCAAAATTCTACCACACCGCAGCCAGGTAACATTCTCCCAACGGACTTATCTATTGCAATACCATCTCCTGGCCGTGAGTATATTTCATCACTACCTCTGTGTTGACTCCAATTTGCATATATTGTGCATCCACGGACATTTATATATTTTTTAGTCCTAATCAATCACGATCTACCTCATTTTCTCAGCCTCTGTTCTTCATTGGGAACACTCTTCATATAAGAGTGTTGAACTATATTTGGATCCTATCAGTGCAATCTTTAAATTGGTACCAATATAGCTCTAAATTGGTCTATAGCAGCTGCTATATATTTTATCCTGTATATGTTACAATTGTTTTTGTATAATTAAACATTGAATCTGAACTACTTGGTTGCTTAAGTGAATTCAATCATTGAATCTTTATACAACACATATTTATTTATTTATTTATTATAATTTTTTCGCTGTGTTTTTTGAATTATCAGTTTCTTTGCTATTGTTTTTCTATTACAGTTTTTTCCTTTATTTCTTGTACTTTCCTAACAAATACATTTACCTTTGTTTTAGTTATTGTATAAGACACACTTTTTTTGACTTCTGAAACTTCATGTTTAATACACAGCAACAAAGAGATGTATCACACAGTTATAAAATTGAGATGTGGAACATTAAAATATAATGCAAAAGTGTGATCTAGCTATTTGCATCATATTAATGGTGAACGTGTCACAGGCTTATCTAGGCTAATTTAGGGCTTATCTTTATGAGTAGTAAAATTCAATCAATGGACTCAAATTTCAACACAGGGGAGTTATTTACTAAGAAAAGTAATCCTATATCTAAAATTCCCCTCCTCCACGCACTCTTTACCTGAATACCTATTTACGTGATGTACCCTCATAACTCATCAGTGATCTGCCTATAATTGATACCAACAAGGTATCCCTTGCACATAGCAGTGAATGTACAGATAACACTTCATCCTGTCCTTTGCACATCAGACATAGGTGTCCACAAAATGGAGCTGGAGACTGGTTGGTGCAGGTTTTTATATATATTTGTTATTGTGCCAAACATTACCAGCATTTAGGGAAGTACAGACTTTTGGCACAGAATCTTTTCTATGCAACAGTTTTTTCCCATAGCCAATGGGTCATCATAATGTAAGAGGCGCAGGGTCTCCTCATGGCTATAAGTGGAAGAGATTCCTGTATTCTATTAAACTCTCATATTACTGATAGATAAAATCATACCCTATTACCCTGCGTATTCTGTTTATTGACATATATTCAAATGCTTATTATTGTGACTAAAAATCACAGATTATTACTTAAATCAATAAGCATTTAAATTAATACCATTAACAAAAACCATTTTGTGCGGGTGTGCATCATGCAGTCTTTAGGACAGTTTTTGCGGTAATGTCAGATTTGCTTGTTTGTTTTAGATTGTTGTTACAATTCTTTATGACTAGGCAAATGCCTGTCACAATGATGGGAAATGAGAGAGGGAGGTGGGAGCTGGGAAAGCGTCAGCCGGACCGCCACCTTGAGCCGGTAGCTGTCTGAATGAGGGAGACCAGGAAGGAGCCTCCTCCAGACAGTCTGCTGCAGCGGTACATGTTCGGCCTCCGGTA
>WWET01005586.1:39004-53679 GCA_011038615.1 Limnodynastes dumerilii | reverse complement strand
TCCTGATGGTATGATATTACATTTCAAAAATATTTTCAACTTGCAATGGTAATTTTTGGGGGGAGATGAAGGGGGCCAAACCTATGTGGGTTTCTGTGGGTGTCAGCTGTTTTTGGAATGGAGGTTAATCCACACAGTAGTACTTAACCAACTGTGGTTTGCAGTGCACAAAGGGGTCAAAGATCATTTTCATGTGAAAATGGACATTATCACAGGAAAATTAAGTTTTTGTTATTTACAAACAATGGATCACCATGGAAAATAGCAGTTTCCATGTAAATATCGGGGGTCTCCGCTGGTCTATTCTTTTCAGAGCGGGCTGGCGTTTCGTTATCTTTATTAAATGCCAGAGTGGAATTTTAGACTCTGCTCTTGGCGGAAAGATATTTCAGGATGGCGTTAGTGCAGTTATCTCAGCGATCTCACCATATTCCCCACTTCCTCCCCCCCTAAAAGCTGTTATTAGGGGTAGGAAAAGGGGAACATGTATGGGGAGACCGCTGAAATAAACATATGTGTGAAAATTAAATAAATAGATATATTTTTCATTTAATTTTTAACATAAAAAATAAAAATATAAATTTCTAATATTAATAATAGTAAAAAACATAAAAAGAAAAAAATTCAAACTTATCTCTCCGGGAGACACGTCTGACTGAAGATTTCCTAATATGAACATACAGTGCATGCACGGTGTTTTTCATACCGGGACTTGAAATTTTCCAAGTCCTGCAATGGAGTCTCTGTGCAAGTGCTGGGCTTCATTCATTCTTCGCATGAATGAAAGGTACTGCGATGACCACAAAGATCATCATGGGACCTCGCAGAAGGGGTACAGGTAAGTATTAGTAAATTTAATGAGCGAAGCTACCAGGCTCGCTGCAAGGAGAGGCGAGCCTGGATCAGTAATGCTCATTTAAAAACCTTAAGTTAAGTAAATAGACTCCTTCGTAGTTATGCAGATATCTCAGTGAGGACATGTCAGATACATAGAGCATTATTAATGGTTGTGGTATGCTAACTATTGGGGCACCCTAACCAAAGCTTCAGCCTTTTGTCCCCCACACTCTCTCTCCCGCAGCCACCCTTTGCATTGCAGCACATACCAGCTGTGAAAATATTTTGGATAGAGGCAAATAACATAACAGCAGGCATGTCAACAAATGTTACATGCTATAGCAAAATACACCTCACATTAGCAGAAGATAAGAACACCTAGGGCTGCATAAGGCACAGCTACATAAAATGTAATATTATGCCAGTAGACATGATACACAAGCTATAACAAACAATTTCAAGGGCTGCATAAGGCACACCTGCATAAAATGTCTTCTCTTCAATGATATATAGTAAAATGCTTATTTATCTAATAGAAATTATTAGTTAATTTAATAAGCATTAGGGACTGGATCCACAGTTAAGAATGTTATGCCACTTAGGCACGCATATTTCCTAGCGCAATGGGTAAGTTTTTATCTATTAGTAGTGTAAGTGTTACGACACTCCGGGTTTACCTGGTAGAGAACCGGAGTGGTCGTGGGGAAGATGGTAGACTGGAGTGGCGCCCCGGGTTTACCTCGGAGAGAACCAAGGCGGCCACAGAGAATTAAGAGGTAGTGACCGAGTGAGTTACTGGAGCCCGGAGACTCTACTATCAGGGGGTCTTCACCAGAGCCCCTAATGGTGGTGATGGATTTGGCTGCGGCCTGATAGCCTGGACGGGCCCCGTTGAACCCGACTCGGGGAAGAGAAAGGGAAACCCGGAGTGGATACCAAACAGGGGGAATGGGAGTAGTAAGGTAAGTGGGAGTAGAACCAGTCCAGAAGAGAGCGGACTGCGACAGACTACGAGCAACACTAAACCCGAAACGAAGGACAGAGGAATGTTCACGAGACTGGACAAGACGCACTAGGGCACTAGTGCGCAACACTCACTCACACAGCGGGACCTCTGAAGAGGTAACATAAACAGGCACTCAAGGGAAAGGTAGGTACTGCAGGGATGGTAGATACAAATGGGGATGAGAACCAGGGCAGGATACACAAGGTAACTGAGCCTGCCTCAAGGCAGGTAAGTGGGTCAAACAATAATCAATTCACTAGGCTGAAAGTACTAGGCACACAGTAAGCAGCAGGTCACAGAACTGAAGAACAGACTCTATAACCGGCGCAGATTACCGCCAGAGGTGGTCTAATAAAGGAACTGAAGCACAGTGATAGGCTGGACTCTGAACGAGGAGGCGTTCCCCTGCCAACAGGGGAACGCATAATTAACTGCCGGGAGGACGCGCGCCAAGAAGACAACAGCGCGCACCTGGTTACCAGGACGATGTAACCACGAGAGCCGTCGACTGGGGAATCCCCTGGACGCGCCGCGGGACACAAGGTAAGCGCAGCGCATACAGCCTGCCGTTACACGGCGGCTGTAACAGTAAGGAGTCTTGCAAAATGACTCCTCTGTGAGTTGTTCCTTGCTGGTCACTTTTGTATTGTTTAAAGAAAGCACATCTCCTTCCATTTGGGTATATAGCGCAGGTACCTTCCCCATTTCCTAATAATACTCACAGTTGCTGCTCCACTGACCTTTCTGGGTGCCTCTTGATAATACCTGTTGTATTGGTCCTGAAAACAAAGTTAGCTTCTGAGTTCTGGCACATACTGGAAACCTCTACTCCTCTAGGTGAAAAAGAAACTGAGACCAGAGGTAACAGTCCCTCACTGTTTACATGCCACACATCTATTTAGGCTCTGCAGTTCAGCTGATTTCCTGTGGCAGTAAGGGACACCTCAGCAGCTGAGTAGGTAAAGTAAGCACTGCTGCAGGCGACTAACTGAGCCACAGCTCCTGCTTAAACGTGTGACATGTCCATGTCCATGATTCCCCCCAGGCTTGGTGCCCAAGACAGCTGCCTAAAGCAGCTCGGTGGTTGCACTGACCCAGGGTATGCAGGGTACTGTACATATATACTGTATGACAGGGTTTCTTGGGTATTCTTGGTAGGAGCTTAGTGCTGCACAGTGCTTTTTTTGTCCTAGAATGCACAGGAACGGGGTTCTGGCACCTATTTTCTACGGATTTTCCAAGTTTGAAAAGTTTTGGCGGCAAAGTCATTAAAACGGTGCATGCGGGCTGCTTGTGTGTCGGGTTCTTACAAAAAAAGCACTGGTGCTGTACATCTGTGCAATACAAAATTAGTGGCACTGACATCAGCTTGCCCCACCCCTTTCCCCCACTGGCTGGAAGAGTGGATTGGGAGGAGACAGAACATGACGCATTCCTCTTCAACATGTTTCCATATAAGATAAATGTTAGAGGATAATACATATGGAAACATAATTCTTATGTCACAGGATAAGTATTCGGACTAAGATTAACAATATTACAGACAGAGGGCCTGATCCAGTGCTACGCTTTCCTTACGTTGCATATTTACGCTAGCGTATTTACTATGCACTCCCCTTGGCACTCCCTCGCTTGTACGTACTTTGGCCGTTTTACGCTTCCTGAACCCTACCTTAACTTTACACAGCGTAAGTACTGACGTACGTATAGGCAGCACGTACTTACGAGCCTAAGCACACCCATACTGTACGATTTAAATGCCTCACCCCGCCTCCGAAGCCAATTATGAGTATCGTGTGGCTGGCACGCCTCTTCGTACATAGTTACGCTGAAGATACGTGTCTGGCCCTTACGCTATGAGTTACGTGGCGTAACATCTGCTGTGCACAGTAAGTACTAGTGGCTAGCATAAAATCACTCGCGTACGTTGTTCTGGATCTACCCCAGAGATAGTACCTCTCTGACAGTATATGATCCAGATTCTGCGGTTTCTTATTGTTAAGATGTTTTTAATGTTTACTACTTCTAAATATTTGACTAACAATATATTAAATACCATCATGAATTTCTCTCATTATAATAAAATAGTTGTTTTCAAAAATAAAATATTTTTAACTAATTTTAGATTCTATTTTTTTATACAAATGTTTATTATATAAACTAGATTCAATTTAGTCTTTATTTTTGTAGAAATAATTGCATGTGATCTATAGCTAAATATATTTGATAGCATAAAAATTATTCATTGTAGATGACACCCCTGTTGCAAGTGCAAAGAATATGCCTGGAGAAAGTGCTGACCTGTTTGGAGATGGAGCTGTGGAAGAGGGTGGAGCTACAAATGGACGCTTGTGGAGGACAGTAATCATTGGGGAGCAGGAACATCGTATTGACCTACAAATGATAAAACCATACATGAAAGTAGTAACACATGGAGGTAAGGGGGTCAATTCATATTGTTTAAAATATAAATTGTTTTAAAAATGTCACTCCTTCATGAAATGCAATAGAAAAAAATGTCCTACTAAATTAATATTTTTCCCAAATCACACAATCCAGCAAGTCCTGCAATGCCCTAAACTGTCCAAGCTAGAGATTACTGGAATGAAAAAGCCCTCTCGGGCGGTTAGAGGCATTGCAGCACCAGCCAGATCATAATATCTGGGAAGAGCGAGTAAGTAAAATGCTAAATATCTAATTCTGGCACCATAGCATATTAAACTTTAGGCATATTTTATACATAAGATACCAAAGAATTAGTGGGGTTGGACTTGTAATTTACAGACTACCGATAGAGATATAAAAAAATTGAGCGTCATATGTAAATAGACAAAAAGTGAATCTTGCAGTGAAGGAAAGTTCCAATAATGAAAAAGGTTCAACTGAAATTCATGAAGAGAGGTATGTGATCCAGCAGTGACAAGAAATGTTTAAAGGTAACCTAAAGACTCCATGACCGGGAGCAGAGAAAGTCAAGAAACATAGAGGGTTAAAACTGTTTTTAAATGTAACATTTTAAACATACATCTGTAAAACAAAAAAAAAAACATGCAAGTAAAAAGTGTATTGGTCTCTAGTAAGTCATAAAGTCCGTACCGAGGTACAGTGAGCAGGTCAAACAGACTGGCTCATGTTGCCAATGGAAACAGTCTGACTACCTGGACTGGAGATTCTGAAGTTTGCAACATCCTGGATATTTTAACATGTTACATCAGGAGCGTCACAACATTTTTCTTTGGGTGGAGCAAAGATATAATTTCATTTTGCACCCCTAAATTGCTAAATGGGCCCCCCCTCCCCCACTTTTTTTTAATATAACAAAGTAAAAATATAAAGATGTTGTTCTTGGCCTTGGAGTGTGTTATAAGCTTCTTGTTTGCTTTCTGAAGACTCTGATGTGGGAAGGCTCCTCTCACTGCTTTATATACTAGTCCTGGGTGCTCTTTTTGTCAGTCTGGTGCCCTGCATTTCTATTGAAAGTGCAGGGCGTCTGACTTTCTGATTGACAGATGCTCCTTCCCCGCCTCCCTACTGTAGAAGCGCAAGAAGCCTGCCTTTTCGGATTGACACAGTGATACCCCTTTCACATTACCACCAAATACCCGGGATTTTCATCAAAAACCCGGCATTTTGCAAAAACTCGGGTTTTTGGTGGTGATGTGAAACCGCAACTGTCGGGAGACACGGGATTTCAACACGGGAAAAAAGAAGGGTTTTTCCCGTGTTCAACCCGGGAAGGGTGGGTTCTTAGTTTCTTTTGAACACGGGTTTTTCTTTCTGAAACTTGACTGCATGCTTATCTGGTGCTGGCGATCAAAAGCCAATCAAAGCTACTATCTGGAATGATTGACACTTTACTTTAAAGGCAGACCCGGGTTATTTGGGGGTAATGTGAAAAGGACAGACCCGGGAATTTCCCGGGTTTTTGGGTGGACTTATAACGCGGTTTTGAAAATGACACGGCAATGCTGCCAGAAAAAAACCCGGGTGCAAAATACCGGGTTTTTCAAAGGTGGTGATGTGAAAGCGGTATAGGTCAGTCATTCCAGGCAGCCTCATGAATGTATCTTTGATGAATGCTGGACCCCTCCCCCCAGCACTAGGCTGCCTTCCAAGGGTATAAATACACCCCAATGACAGCAGAGCATGCGGTGCAGGACATGAGTTGCGTCGGTCCACAGGGTTTTTTATTTTTCTAATACCTCCTCCACGGATTACAAGCTTAGAAGATAGGATCGTTATCAAGATGGTAAGTAACTATTTTTAATTATTATTTTTATGCTATTTTTTATGACATGTATTTTTAACATTTTACAATTAGCGGTACTTTTTTTATAACATTATTTGGGGGTATTAAATGTAATTTATTCTTTGTAGGGGGCCATGAAATGTTTAGTATTTTTTTTTAGGTTAGGGGCCGGCCCTATATTTTATTTAGGTGCTAGGAGGGGTATTCATTTGTGTGTTGTTGTAACGGGTGACAGGGCACGATGGCACTTGTGGTTCTCCAAGCGCTAGCATGCCCTGTCATCCTTGGGCATGCTGATGATCACTTCACTTCAAGCATCAGCATGCTCTTCAGCGCTAAAAATCCACTAAAACCCGGGAAATACCTGGTGATCTGAAAGGGTCAGACCCGGGAATTTCCCGGATTTTTGGTGGACTTATAACGCGGTTTTGAGAATGACACGGCACTGCTCCCAGAAAAGACGCGGGTACAAAATACCGTGTTTTTCTGGGAGGGTGATGTGAAAGCGGTATGACTGTGACACTGACAGGATGCCTTCCCCCACCGCTCTGCCAACAGCGCATCTCATAAAAAATTAACCACCCTTCTATAATATTTGAAGTTTTTCTATTATATTATAGAAGCGCTGGGTGTCTGATTTTTTTATGTCAGGATCCCTGTAGGCGACAGATCTTGTTGAAAATGGCACCCCTGTCACATTTTTAAGGGGGGGCCAAATGTCCAATGATCTACTTGTATAATGTTTGCAAATATGTTTGAATAGTCTTTTTTGGGTTTATTTTATTTAATTTTTTTCATAATAATCAGAATTTCATTTAAGTATATATGTTATTTATAAATTTTGTAAAAATTTTTTAGTTTATAAAAACTTTTATTTTAAATTTTTATTTTTTATATAAAATGGTTTTATATAATAATAATAATATTATATTGTAAACAAAATATTTTATTAACACTTTAAAAACATAAAGGAAAAATGCATAGGCTAGCAAAGAACCATATGTAAATCAAATTAAGAATGGTAGAGGGCTACCTTACCTTTTTCTGGTCATATGGTTGCTTTCGCATGGCACTCTTACTTGTGAATCAGTGCTAACACTAGGGGCACGCCCACACTGTACATTAGAAGCCCATGTGCTGATCATTTGCATTAATAGCTATGCATGTGGGACTCATAATGGGCCTGATTCACACTTAAGAGTGAGTAAGGTGTGTGCAGATGCGCTCCAAACTCACTCTTCCATCCCCCGTCCCACCCCCATTTTAGATACCTTATGGCACTTATGAGTGCCATAGGGCTACCTTAAGTCTCCGTGCACTGTCCGTACAGACATTGCACCTCCCCGCCTCCCTCCCGCCATCCCCAGCTAATTTAAATGCCTCCCCCCTCCCACTTCTGCCTAAAAACGCCCCAAGGCAGCATGACGCCGCCTCTTTTTATGTAACACGCTGCGTGCGATCTGTAAAGACCGCACCTACACTATCTACGTGCCTATCGGCTACATAGATAGCGTAAATCACCTATTACACATGCGCAGTAGTTCATTTTGGACCAATACACACTTAAGAAGCCGCAGCTTCTTAAGTGTAAACCAGGCCTTATGTCTCTGAATCCGTTGACCATAGATTCCATGCGTATTTTAGAGTTCTGGGCATGAAACAATTTAACCGTTCATAAAAATACATACTGAACCTCCAGGGTGCGCAGTCTAGCTACTGGATGGAATCCGACAGAGCCCCTGATAGTGGGGATGGACTTAGCTGCGCCCCAGTAGCAGGTCACAACCCCCAGAGAAAAAATAAGTAAGAATGGAAAAGGATGACACCCATTGACTAGAGAGGAAGAGAACCAGAGAGTGAAGAAATACAATGACAAGACTTATGAGTGCACACAGCAAAGATATGGGGCAGGAGCACAATAGGAATAGATGACTGCACTATGTACAGAATGTGGTAGCACGCAACATGGGGAAATAGTCACACAGAGTATGAACAGTCTAAAGCACAAATACTGATGGGATTTTCTGTACTGTGCAGAGAGGTGCTGTAACAAATGGAGTTACTGCACTATGTGCAAGTGGAGTGAACTATAACAAATGGAGTTACCACACTATGAGCCAGATTTACTAAGCTGTGGGTTTGGAAAAGTGAAGATGTTGCCCATAGCAACCAATCAGATTTTAGCTGATATTGTCTAGTATGTAAAAAGAAAGTGAGAGCTAGAACCTGATTGGTTGCTTGGTCACTTTTCCAAACCCACAGCTTAGTAAATCTGGCCCTATGTGTAGGAGGAGTCCACTATAACAGAAGGAGTTAACTGCACTGTGTGCAGGTGGAAGGCACAAATACTGTATGGGTTAACTGCACTGTGTGCAGAGTGCACTATAAAAGGTGGGGGTTACTGCACTGTGAGCAGGAGGAAAGCTTTAATACTGAATTGGTTAACTGCAGAGATGCACTTTAATAAATGGAGTTACTGTACTATGTGCAGGTGGAGTGCACTGCAACAGAAGGGGTAGCAAAATGCAAGACAAGAGACAAAGGGGTCTATTTACAACCTTCATTTTCATGCTATAATGCCCATTTTTACATGAAAATGGGTATTATCGCATGAAAATGAAGGTTTTTTTTTATTTACTATAATGGATCGCCATAGAAAATAGCAGTTTTCATGGCGATCCATTTAAATATCGGGGCTCTCCGCCGGCCCGTTATTTTCAGGGAACGGTTCCTAATATTTATAAAATGCCGGAGCGGAGTTTTACACTTTTACGAAGTATGAGTGAAGTATCCTGCGATGAGCCCAGAGATCATCGCAGGACCTCGCAGAGTAGGTAAGTTTTAGTAAATTTAATGATTGAAGCTGCCTAGACTCGCTGCGAGCCTGGAACAGCTTTGTTCAGTAGAAAATGAAGCTCTACGTAAATAGAGCCTAAAGACTGAGATACACAGCTAGGAACACTCACAGCAGGCAAAAACCAGCACAGAGATAGACTCCAAAAAGAATCCCGCAGAGTGAGAGCAAGGATGCATGGTCCAGATTAGGAAGACGCTATAACCCGCACCAAGGTTCCGCCAGTGTCAGAGGAAATAGAGGGAGCATGCTTTGGCAGAAATGCCCTGCCACCACCGCCACCTAACAGCTGGTGACAATAAAACATTTATTTTTACTTCTTGATCTCATACATCTCTTCATGAATTGGAACTTTCCTTATAGACATTGCAAATTTCACTATTAGTCTTTATGGCCCTGATTCAGAGATTGAAAATAAGAACTTAAAGTTATACCTGGGCTAAACCATGTTGATTTCAGGGGTGTCAAATTTCATTTGTTGCAACAGTATTATAGTTAAAAGGTGATGTTTCCCAGCTCAAGTCTAATTAGCAGTTTAAAAGTGAAGCTGATCAGGTATCTGTGTGCAATAAGTAAAAGCAAAGCATTCTCCCTGCATGCATAGAATAACATTAACTTGACTCCCCCTGAAATCAACATGGTTTTGCCCAGGTGTAACTTTAAGTTCTTATTTTCAGCCTCTGAATCAGGCCCTATATGTATGCAGCTCTGTTTTTAAAATCTCCATTGTTAGTCTGTGAATTAAACTTTAGCAAATTAGATTAAATTTGACAGTGCCACATGTTTACCACTCATTTCTTTGATAACTATTGTCTATTTCAGAGGAATTTGGACCCTTTGTACTGTCAGTATGTTGCAGCAGCCCAGCTTAACTTGTCACATTCCAATAGTTTAGCATCTTCATAATTTATACCATATACTGTACATAATAATTAATGTGGTCTTTACAACTAATTTGTATTTCCTTATGTCTCCTATGACACAGGGTACTATGGTGAGGGTCTTAATGCCATCATTGTTTTTGCTGCCTGTTGTCTCCCAGATAGCAACTGTCCAGATTACCATTACATCATGGAGAATCTTTTTCTGTACGTGGATATTAAATTGTTTTAAACATGTATAGTTCATAGATAAAGGGGATGTGGCATATTTTTCCATTATGTTTAAGGGCCAAGAAGCATAAAATATTTCTAGGAATATGCATTGAACACTAATTTATTAAAAATGTAAGATTAGCAAATGACCTTACTTAAGATTAAATCCAGCACCCATTCTGAAATGTTTTTTTTAGATTGGTAAGTATTCGAAATAGGGACATCCGAAAAGGAAGTTTTGCAAATGAGATCTTCTAACCGGGGACTGCAGCTGGTTTCGGTGTGGGTGAGGGGAAGCCCTATTGGAGGCATTTGTAGGTAACTTTATCCTTGCTTAATATGCCCCTATTTTTGGGGCACATTAAGCATAAGGAAATTAATAGGGCTCCATATGCCCTCATAAAAGGACTTAATATTCCACGTTCTCTATCCATTTTCTGTCCCCAATATCCTTTGTATGTCTCCAACCCCCTCATTGTATTTCTCCAACTGCCCCCCCCCCCACCTTGTATAATTGTATAACTCCCCTTGTATCTTTCTAACCTTCATTTTGCTCACCTTTGCCATTTTTTTCTTCTTCTCCCACCAACTGCACCAGACGCTAGTTCCATCTAGAGCAGTGTTGTTTAACCTATGGCACTCCAGATGTCGTAAAACTACAAAACCCAGCATTCCTTAACTGCAAAAGCATAGCAGATACCTAACAAAGCATGCTGGGAATTGTAGTTTCACAACACCTGGAGTGCCACAGGTTAACCAACACTGATCTAGAGGATGCTTATGTGACCTTAGGAGCCTTTCTCTTATCAACTACAGTAAAGATGAATCCATTCATACAAAAACAAATTATTAGATTATTCTAGGTGCCGATTTAAGAATTTCACAGGAGTGGCAATGGTGTCTCCCTGGGCACCCTTTCTTGCTACCTCACTGGATTCAGAAAAAACTAAAATAAAGCCAGCACTGGAAAGACAAAGTATATATTGTTCCCTGACTTCTACCATTGTTATGCAACTACATCCAGTAGACTTCAGAAAGTATTTAGGAACAAATATGGGGCTTAGTATACAAGTGCTATATGTGGATGCTGCTATACACAATACTGTCAGAGTGAAGACAAAGAAATATATTGACAAATTTACAATGGAAATGGGAAAACAATATTAAGGAGTTATAGCGCAATCTCTAATATGTGAACAAAAGCAAATATATAAATAAAGTTAATGAAGTTCATAAAAAGAAGAATGTCAATATAAGTGGTACTTATATGTAGAGGGGTTCAAAAATGTCCAAAACACTCACTGGAGGCAGAACAATATGTCCCATATGTCCTCCTCCAAAGTATAGAATAAGGTGCCTCGGTTCCAGGCACAACGACAGGATCAGCAATATGTAGAAAAAGAGGAGAGAGCTTTGTTTTTAAATATACTTACAAACAAGTAGAGACAAATGTTACAATGGGCCTGATCCAGACCTACGATCATGAAACGCTCTTGTGTGTAGCGTATTTACGCCAGCGTACCTCTGATGCACTCCCCTTGTTCCTACTTACTTTAGCTGTCTTACTCCGAGCGAACCCTACCCTAACTTTTCTGATCGTAACCACGGGCGTCCATAAGCTCCTTGAGTAGTTACGACGCTTAGCACGCACGCCCATACTGTACGACTTAAATGCCTCACCCCGCCCTCGGTACGTATTTACGAATTTCATATGGCAGGCACGTATGGCCTAGAGTGTTGTTGTGATGCTGGTACGCTCAAGGCCCATATGCTCCATATGGTCATTTTTACGCATACGAAAGTGTAAAAACACTGCCGAGTGTAGGTCTGGATCAGGCCCAATATCTCAAAAATGCATACAAGCAAGTATATTCACTGCTGAGAGTTCTGCTGTTTTGTGCTGTGCCATGGATATACTTGATTATATGCATATATGAGACATCGTAACATTTCTCTACTTGTTTGTGAGTACATATTGTTGATCCTGCTGCTGTGCCTGGAACCAAGGCTTTACCATGATTGGGACCCAGAAGGAGAGTATACCATTGTCCCTTCAATTGAGACCACGAGAGAACGCTGTCCTGTATGTCAATATTTACCTGACTTCCTGCATGTGGAACATTACAAGAAAGACTCACCTTTTTCTATACATCGGAGGAGGACATATGGATCATATTGTTCCACCTCCAGTAAGTATTTTGGACATTTATGAAACCCTCTACATATAAGTACTTTATATGTGTATACTGCTTGGAGCATCACTCTGCAGAATATTACATCAAAACCCCACTTATATTGACATTTGTTGCTTATATAGTGCTGATGTCATGAGTTAGATTCCCAGACTAGGCCTTATCTGTGTGGAGTTTGTATATTGTCCTCGTGTCTGCATGGGTTTCCTCCGGGTGCTCCAGTTTCCTCCCACACTCCAAAAACATTCTGGTAGGTTAATTGTCTTCTGAATAAATGAACACTAATATGTGTGTGTGTATATGTGTTAGGGACCTTAGTATGTAGCTCCAATGGGGCAGGGACTGATGTGAATGTTAAATATGTAAAGCGCTATGTAATCTGATAGCGCTATATAAAAACCTGTTAATAAATAAGTAAATAAAATATAGTTTGCTCTTGTTCACGTATCTTTCATATTAGAGATTGCACTATAACACCTTAGTGTTTTTTTCCATTTCCTTCAGAAAGTATTTATTTGACATTAAATACAACAGTATAAATGTATTAAGCTCATAGCTTCTCATTGGTGTTGGCAGCTATGTAATCAGCAGTTTGGAGCTACTGGTAGCAGAGGATTACATGATTGTCTACCTGAATGGTGCCACACCTCGGAGGAGAATGCCAGGATTGGGATGGCTAAAGAAATGTTATCAGATGATAGACAGAAGGTAGGTGCAATTGTGAAGCTTTACCATTCTCGCTTATACACACATGAATTTATGCTTTTTAATATTTAATTGGTGCAAGTACTGTACAGTACAGTGTATTATATTTTTGCTTTTTAACCACTTATTTTGGGTCAAATTTACAAAACTTAGGTTAACCAAGATCAGATGTTTACCGCACGCACAGAGGTCTGTCAGTACACATGGAAGAGGTCACCTATATGGATCAGCGATCTGTAAGCACTAAAACCTTACAGCACTATAAATTTAAATGCTTCCCCCCACCACCTTATAAAGTTTAGGTGGGTAGAGGGGATGTGCCCCTCCTGAAAAACGGATCTCCAGGCGTATAAAATTATGTTCCGTACGCCTAGATTTTCATACCGCAATATCTGGCGTGCGCATGTGAAAACAATATTGTGAGCTGGGCAGTGGTCCAATTTAAATAGAAATCACTGGAAATAATTTTTTTATGTTAATAACACTGTAGGAGCAAAAATACATATACACTACATGATTTTAGCTGATTTCCCCCCAAAAAAAAAAAATACAGAACCAAAACAAAAACCTTTCAGTAGTTTTGACAAAACCAATACCAGACAAAGAACTAGAACTAAATCCAAAACTAAAACATGGGCTTTGGTGCTCATTACTACTCACTGGTAAAGACTAGTACTTTTAAAGAGGATCCCAGAACCTCTTTTTGCCTATGCTGAATATAGCACTAAACCAGACTGACCGAACTGTGTCTAGGTTCCTGTAAAGTGATTTAAGTGTATAGTCATGGTCCACATATTTACCTGGAGCTTTCATAAAATGGTTATAACAGATCAAGAATGGGCTGTTGCAGGGTGAGCCAATTGCTATTCTTACTTATTTTTTAGATTATATTAAATATATTTTTAGTGTGAGGCACTTTGTTAAAGTGTGTGTGTGTGTGTGTGTGTGTGTGTGTGTATATCTATATATCTAAATCAATCTATCTGATTAACGTAACACAGAAATATATTGGTAGATACGCGGCGCTGGGTATTCCACAACGGTGGGGGGGAGTGTCAGACTCTAAACTGGTAAGCAAATATATTAACACTCAGCACTCCTGAAGCTTGAAGCTACCAGAAAACCTGAGATATATAAATAAAGTCTTAGATAAGTAGCGATGGTGGTGTTGTAGTTGATTTCTCAAAGGGCAATATCCATTCCATAAATCACGGACATAAGAATAAAAGAAAACACTTTTATTAAATCACATTCCACATTTCCACATAAAACAAGGATCAAAAACGTCATACCAGGAAGCAGTAGAACAGAAGAGAAGACGCTATTGCCACAATATGGTATACCCGGGTGTATGGCGCTCACATGCAGTCTCTCCCCTCGGTCCACGGTGATGACGGCAGTGATCAGCTGGTCGGTCCTGGGACTACGCGTTTCGGGCTGCACTCAGCCCTTTCTCAAAGTCTGGTAAGTTTTATTCTGATTGTTTAGCATTGATTTTACCTACTAGGTTTTATCTATTTATTCAGATGTTGGATGAATGCGCACAACCTTCATACGATGGCGTAATGGCCGGCGGCCGTAACTATAATTACGGCTGCTGGCTGTTACGAGAAGGGGGCTGCCCCCCCCTTTACGCATGCCGTATCTCCACCGTCAAGGCGGAAATAGGCATGTAAATTAGGGAATGGGGCGGAGGAAGCCCCGTTACGATCAGCAATGCGGACGTGAGGCCGCCGAG
>WWET01005586.1:8933-25840 GCA_011038615.1 Limnodynastes dumerilii | reverse complement strand
CTGCACGCTATAGGAACTTCCGTGTCCAGCAACCTACCTTAAGTATGCCACATATTACCATCTATGTTCAGAATACTGGGCGGTACAATTAGCATACCCAGACCCACACACCGGACCTGATTCACACTTAAGAACATAACTAAATATACGCATGCTGTGTGCGTATTTTGGTGATTTTTTGCGTATTGCGCATGTGTGATACAGATGTTATGCACGGAAGCCCATTACTCATTACGAGTTTAACTCTTTAGCAATATCCGCACAAAGCTATGAAGAGGGAGTTAGGGTAGCTCTATGTACACAGAAGTCACTACAGACTCGTAAGATCAAGGGAAGTATCATGGCTTAATATTGAGGGAAGTATCATGGCATGAAAACGAGGGAAGTATTATGGGATTTGCCACTTAGGTGTGTATTTTTGGGAATCTGCGTGTACTTATTTCCTTCTTATCTGTGAATCAGGCCCACCATGTGTACAAGTGAGACTGTTCCGCATGTGAAGACTGAATTCCACACGGAACACAACATTCAGCGGCTGCGTTCCAATGCAGGATTCCTTGTGCAAACCGATAAGCGACTTACCTACGTAGCGCACATAAGTTGACTTTCATTATTAACTAAGGTTCTGGTCCTTTGGGCTTGATCCAGACCTACGCTGGCTGCTGTTAAAACGCGAGCCAGCAGCGTAAGATCGGCTTAAAAGCCAATCTAGGCATGTGCCGGGTAGATGTTGCCTGGCGTTACTACGGAAACGCCTGATTGTAGATCGGGCGTCCGTAGCTTCAGCATTACTACGCTACGCTGCAGTTAGTGCAGGGAGGCGGGGGGGAGGGAGAGTAATGAGGCTGGGAGGGTGGCGTTATCGTACTAACGCCGCCATCCCAGCGTATTTACACTCCCTTATGCCTGCTGAATTTAGGATAGCCTTCAGCCGGCGTAAGGGAGTGTAAATACGATAGGGAAGGGGGAGTCCAACGATGTAACTCTACATCGTAGGTCTGGATCAGGCCCCTTGTTACTAACTCAGGCTCAATAAAGTTAACTAGTAGACAACTGTATCAGAATAGGGAATTGGAATATATACACTTTAAAAACCTCCATAATATTGGTTTAGCTTCAGAACTGAATATATAATGAAGATGAAAGGATGAAGAATTTTTCTGTTAACGCTATCTAGAACACGCTATATTTGGCTCAGTGACTCACACAGGAAACAAGCGAGCGATATTCCAAGCATGATAGGGATGTAACCCTATTTAAAATGAACTGCCACATCTGATTGTAAGATTGCACTGCGGGGATCTTCTCATCAGCAGAAATAAAACAACTTTCAGAAAGGCATTTTTCACTTTTCTGCAATCATTCCTTGGGCATAATTTTGTGTGAAGAATAGATGAGCCGGGCTTCTCTGCAGAACTTAACATAAAATCCTTTAGCAATACATTCAGATTACATGATCAATACTGCCCTCCCCAAGAAAATTCTGCTACATTTGCTGTTGAATTAATTTCATTTGGACAAAAAAATAATAAAACTGACATAATACTTCAAGAGAAAACTGTGTCATGTTAGATAAATACATTCCAAAACATTATCAATCAAAATACATGCAAAATTAATTTTAGTTGCACCCTTGTATATGACTTTAATGAACTGTAGTGATGTATCTCTCTTCTACAGGGGATCCCAACCAATGGCACTTGTATTTGTGTCACTCGTGGTACATGTCTTGTGTACAGTTGTGTCCAGTTAAACCTTTCTCAAAATTATGGAAATGACTGCCATACATGGCGGGCCCACCTGCTGAGGAAAGTTGAACAGGGCTTCACAAATTATTAACACCTGTTTACTTTCTATTTAGCAGCTACTGTCTTCCTGCAGAGATCAGAAAATAGAGCTGACATCATCCATTCAATGTCCTACAAAAGAAGTGCATGACATCCTGTGAATTGAATGGATGATGTCAGCTCCATTTTCTGATCTCTGCAGGAAGCCAGCAACTGTTAAAAGGTAAGTAAACAAAGTTTTCATTTACTAATTACTAATGGGCTATCATCTAGCTTCCCTACAATCTCGGGATGCATCTTAGATTGGAGAACTGTAATCTGGACCCCACTGTACAAGTGGCAAAATAGATATATGGATGCAGCAGTTGTACTGGTATTCTAACCAGGTGCGATACTAGGTGGCAGAGGAATTATTTATTAAAAGATCTTGAGGGGTGAATGTATAGAAAATATACCTCACAATCATTGTAAAACAATATGTGAAAATAAATGAATAAAAAAATTCGTAGAGAAGTGTCTAAGAGACCTTTAAAGACCATGTACCAGATCCAAAACTACAAAATGAAGGCGGGCAGCATGGTGGCTCAGTGAGTTTGATCCCTGGATAAGGCCTTGTGTATGTAGAGTTTGTAAGTTCTACTTGTGTCTGCTTTTGTTCCGCATTCCAAAAACATGCTGATTGGTTAATTGGCTGCTATTACTAGGGTCTACCATGTGACTATTCTCAATGACCGGAATGTGGTTACCAATCAAAAAGAACCTATTTTCCCGTTTCCAATAGATACAGACAGCAGCAGTTACGGACGGTAATAGGTTAGGGTTAGTGTGATGGCTGTGGCAGATATAAGGTTAGGGTTAGGGCTTAAGGGGAAGTTTAGGGTTAGGATGTGGTGCATGGAGGGTTAGATTGCGATCCATGGAGGGTTAGGGTTAGGTTGCAGGGCATGGAAAGTTAGATTGCGATCCATGGAGGGTTAGGTTGCAGGGCATGGAGGGTTAGAGTTAGGTTGCAGGACATGGAGAGTTAGGGTTAGGCCATGAGGCATGGAAGATTAGGGCTGAAGAAAGGTTAGGCTGCAGGAAATGGAGGGTTAGGAAAGTGTTAAGGGTAGGGTTAGTTTAAAACACTTTTTGGCAGATGACTGTGACTGCAACAGTTGCATCACCATCATGTTGTGCACATGTATAGCGGTTTTTGTTTTGTAATATTTAGCTTTATTTAACACTATGCATATCAGAAATACAGGCACACATACATCAGTGTATACCCGGAATACAAGGGCACGTTCATCAGTGTATACCTGGAATACAGGGGCACATTCATCAGTGTATACCTGGAATACAGGGGCACATTCATCAGTGTATGGCGCTCCAACATTGGTCCAAGCACAATATGGTTCGCAACAAGGATTCAGATCCACCAAGTCTGTTAAGAACTCCTTAAAAAGATGCTGCTAGAAGAAATGGAAGAACAAAAATAATAATAATAATTTGTGGCTAATCAGTTTGCAATCCAGTTTTCTTTTTCCTGAGACTCAGGGAGATAAACAAAAGACTCTGTGATTCAGAGAGCTGTTGCTAGCCCCTGATTAGAGCTCCAAGTACAATGTCTCCAAAGAAATGTGGGCAACCTACTAAAGTTCAGGACTACTTGCTACTTTGTCGATGAGGCGTCTCTTGTTTGGAGTGAAATGTATCCCAGTATTTTGGATCTTCGGGTGTAATTGGAACAGCAGATGACACCAGGTCTTCATAAGTGAGAACTGTGAATGGAGTCCCTGCCGTCTTTTCATTCTGAAAACAAGTTAAATTGATGAACTTGTCAGGACCCTCACATCATTATTCAGTTCACCAATATACATGAAAACAAACACAATCACACGAGTGAACGGTCTTGTCCACCCACATAACAAGCACACACACTTTCTAATCTGAGGCCTGGCCAACCTGTGGCTCTCCAGGTTTCCCAGCATGCTTTGACTGTGTAAGCAAAGCCGAGACCTGACAAAGTACATGATTGAAAGGGAAAAGGGATAACAGCACAATAGACAAAGGAATAAGCTACAAATTGGCCCAAGTATATAGGGTGGGTGCTACTCCCAAAGGGAAATAGTAAAGACAGCAAAAAGTTCTCCAAGAAAGAACAAAGCGATGCACTGCACACCAAGCGCATTGCAAAGATTATTTGTCTATGCAAAATGAGACCACCTCAAAGATCTACAGCAGAAGAATTTGATAAAACTTAACATTACATATATATATATCATTTAAAAAAAAAAATTCTTAAATAGTTAGGTTAGGCAAAATATAAAATAATGAACAATCAAGAAAATTGAATTGCTGCTGTAATAAAAGTGATATAATGAAGATAAATCAATCAGGGAAACCTCTGTTAAAATGCACAATAGTATGACAAAGTATGCTAAGACTCATAGAGCCGTATTCACAGATCCGTTCTCACGTGGGGTTGCGTGCGTATTTTTAAGTACGTTTTAATTGCGCATGCGTAGTAACTTTATTTACGTAAGTTACGTAGAATACACGCACGTAAGTGCCTTAGGCACGGACATGTGAATTGCACTTGGTGACATACGTACGGAGGGGCGGGGTTGAAATACGTACCTAAAAAGTTATGTGAAGGAGGGTGGTGGGGGGGCATTTAAATGAGTCTTTGAAGGCACGGTTACATAGAATCGCACATACGGCATACATATACGCACATATGTACACACGTAAAGTTAGAGATGCTCTATGGAGGTGTAAGTCCACGAATGCACGGCAGTGAGAGGGGGGGCATGGGTGTTGGCATGCGCATCTCTGAATATGGCCCAGAGTTTCAGAACACCTGGGGAGCCACAGGCTGGCCAGGAGTGTATTATGATTGGCCAATAGTAAAAATACAAGTAGAAGATGAAGATTAAACACAATAAATCTAAATAAAATTCTAAATAAATTCACATAAAAAATAATAATATACATTAATAATATTCTCCCTATTGCTGGTCTAGCTTGATCCAATAAAAGAGCCATATACATACACATGCTATGATTCTGGTGCTCTGATTGGTGTCAGGCAATGTCCATCCATTCCAGCATCCACAAACCTTTTGTCTAGTGTTGGAGAATGAGTATAAGAAGGACTTTCACCCTAATGCACCCTAGTGGATTAAGCTTTCAAACAGCTGTTTGAGAGAGTCGCCAGTCTCTAACATTTCTGTTTGTCGTCCTCAGAATCTGAATTTGTACATTTTACCACAAATCCCCTATCGTGTACCTTAGAAGTTTGTGATTTGTTTGCTTTCGTAGCCCCCAAAGCGACAGAGACATGATGTCTGCCATCCAGCAGCATTTCCTGCAAAACACAAGTGAAATCCAAGAGCTTCAACAGTCCATATATAATATAGAGGCACAAAAATGCAGCTACAAATAATGGGCAGGCTGGATAAAAAGTAGAATACAAAATAACAAAGCGAAACAGGAATTCTTTTCCAATATGTCATTAATCATTTTCCAGTAGCCTTGTACACTAGAACAAAACATGGAACAATTTAATGTCAGGTAGTTTAATAAGTATGTGTTTTCAAAATAAGGGACTGGACAGTCAGAAAATAAGAGAGAATTAGGAGGAAAGTTACACCTGGGCAAAACCATGTTGAACTGCAGGGGAGGGAAATTCATCAGTTGTAAACAGTATTAGCGTTAGAAGTGATGTAAATAACAGTGTAAAAGTAACGCTGGTCAGTATCTGTGTGCAATAAGCTAAAGGAAGGTATTCTCCCTGCATGCAAAGAATACATTTAATTTAACATGGTTCAGCCCAGGTGTAACTTTCCTCCTGATTGTCTCTTATTTTCAATGTCTGGATCCAGTCCAAAGGAAGGAAGGATACACTACAGAAGAATACACACCTAGCCTTGTAGTTCTATCAGCGTCAGCATGGTAAGGCTTCTAACCATGCTGCGCTGTGTGCTCCGTGTGTTAAAAAACAATAGTGTGTGCACAAAACATACTGATAAAAAATACAATGTGTTCATGTGTAATAAACCTTTTCCCTAACTAATATTAACCCCTAATGTGTCCACTTACCTTTGGTGGTTCGTGTCCTATACTAAGTGTCATGTAATGTATTGTGTGGTATGACGTCAGAGGCGGACGCTGATAGAACTACAAGGCTTAGCAATGCTGAGCCTTGTAGTTCTATCAGCACAGCACGGCTAAGGCTTTCAACCATGCTGCATTTTTTTTTTTAAACTCACACGAGTTGCCACGATTTTTTCAAGGACAAATCGCGGTGCTTCTCAATAGAAAAGCACCGCGATTTACCCCTTGCAAACTCACAGCATCTCGTGTGAGTTGGAAAAAATCGCCTAAAAATCGCAGCTTAGTGAATTCACGCTGCAAATCGCTGCGATACGCTGTGAATTGAATTGCCCTTTGTAAATATACCCCCTAGAACCGTATCCAGACTTGTGACTGGTAGTGTTTCTGGTGGTGAGTTACTATTGCGTACGGCGCTTACAATAATCAGAGGGGGTGCTAAGCAGATAATACAGTGAGAGTTTCGAGGCACCCTCCAGCATATCTCCATGAGAGCAAAGGAAGTAAGAAAACGGTTTCCCTTCACCTACAAGGCAGTCTGGATACAGCGGGAATCCGGCACTAGATCTCTGCTGCTGCTGCAATCGGAGCCCTGTGAGACTATAAGTCTGGGTCAGGTCTGGTATTCTTAGACATTGGTGATGTTCAGCCAATCCACTGACTGGGGAGTGGGTCAGCGGAAAGTTTTCTCCCAACCAGTTTCGAACTGGGATTTCGATTGCATATACATTGTTGAGACATAGAAATCGATCCACGGAGCCCCGAACACAGTGTTTCGAAGGGTAAGGAAAAAAACTACCTCAATCCTTTCCCTAATTCTAACCCTAACCGTCCCCTCCCATTACCCTACCCTTCCCTTCCCCGCAACCTGACCCTAATTCTCCCTCCCCTGCAGCCTAACCCTAATTCTCCCTTCTCTGCAGCCTGACCCTAACCCACGATCTCCCACAGCCTGACCCTAACCCTCCCTCTCCTGCAGCCTAACCCTAATTCTCCCTTCTCTGCAGCCTGACGATTGGCATACTCACCCATTCTGAAAAAAGAATTCTAAAATGGAGGGGTATTCGAAATAGGGACATCTGAAAAGGAACTTTCGGATGTCCATATTTAGAAAATCCCTCATTCTATGCGGGGACTGCAACCGCGCTGACTGCTGCGTTTACTGCAACATGACCTACAAATATCAAATGGGAAAAGTTCCAAATGCTCTGAGCTGCCACCAAATCTAGGGCTGTAACTAGGATGGAATTTACTAGGTGTCTGATGGGGGGTGGGGCAATACCCAGGATCGCCACCCCTCATGCAAGGAAGGCTCCACTGCATGCGCAAGGTCCTGATGTCTTGCCTTGCTGTTATGAGCTCCACATAACGGCCCGTATTCAGAGTACCAGACGTATAACATATACGGTTTTTAACAATTTTTACTACTGCGCATGTGTACAAATTTTTTTACGTAATCTATGTATCTTTATTTTACATAGATTGCGTAAATGCGGTCTTTTAGACAGCACTTACGCAATCTACGTAAGAAAAAGATACGTAGATTACATAAAAAAATGACTACGCATGCGCTGTAGTAAAAATCGCTAAACACCGGACATATATGTTATACGTTCGGTACTCTGAATACGGGCCAAAATACTCTGTCATGGAAAATAAGGGGTTAATCAAGTTACACCTGTATAATGGGCACACTCATCGGCTTACCTCAAAGGACCAATTGTCATCTTCGTCATCCAGGCACATCTTGGTCTGTGTGTAAACCTTTCCAATGTCCATATATGTGGGGCAGACGTCAAATTCAATGCGTTGCAGGTTAAAACCCAGGCCGACCCCGATGGCTTTTATGAAGCTTTCTTTGAGAGCCTGGAAGCACAAAAACATACATACTGCAGCGATAACAAAATCCAATGCATTATTTACTAGCGTTTTCCCATATCACATTCTGCACATATCTGCTCATTCCACCTTATTAATGTTTCACTACTGGAAATAAATAATGCATTGAAGTTTTGTCAGCAAAATAAAAAAAAAAGGTACCAAGCATTTATCTGGCTTCTAAAAGCATTGCTACAAACCTGTCTTTTCCCCAAAGAAAGAAACATACACTTGTTTCTAAAACATTACACTGCTTAGCAGAGATAGTGTTAGATTAAGCAGAATGCATAAGCTATGGTTTAAGTGATCTGAAACAGAATGAAGAATTTAAGCCGCCACCTCTTGTAAATATGAGATGTTGCCAAAACCATCTTCTTAGCTACTGTTGTTCTTGCTTTGTTTCTTCATGCTGCTGTTAATGATTGCATTTTAAGCAGCAAAGCTGTCATGTCATGTGACTGCTCAAAAAAATGCCAAGTGACAGTGGTTGCCATAGCAAGGGCTTTAGCGTAATCCTCTGAACAATGTTTGCACATTAAAAATGTAAATGTATGTATCAGAAGTGCAACACTTGCAGATCTCTGGCTTGAATGTAGACACGGCCGGATTCACCCCCGTACCCCCGTAATTTTTAACTTACGTGCCTAATTTTACCATTCTAGCCACTACGCATGCATCGTAACTATTTAACGCTATCTACGTAGCGTTTCGTTACATAGGGGCAGATCCAGAACTACGCATTTTCACGAATTTACGTGTGGCGGAGACGTAAATTTGCAGATTTGTACGCACTGCGCATGCGCACCACAGAAAATACGCACATTCACGTAGCGTATTTTAGAACGTCTGGGTGATTCACGTATGTCAAACGTAAATACTTACGTGTGGGCGTGCCAAATTTACGTTAGTGAACAATACGTGCGTTTTACGTGAAGTAGGCGGGGGGTGGTATTTAAAGTATACAGTATGGGCGTGCTAAGCTGCGTACGTTCGCGTAGTCAGTACCTCCGTTAGCGGACGTATGCTGTTACGTTAGGAAAAGTTAAGGTAGGGTTTGGGTCGCGTAATTTGAAAAAATACACGTAAATACTTACGTGTGGGCGTGCCAAATTTACGTTAGTAAACAATATGTGCGTTTTACGTGAAGTAGGCGGGGGGTGGTATTTAAAGTGTACAGTATGGGCGTGCTAAGCTGCGTACGTTCACGTAGTCAATATGTCAGTTAGCGGACGTATGCTGTTACGTTAGGAAAAGTTAAGGTAGGGTTTGCGTCGCGTAATTTGAGAAAATACGTCCGTTTAAGGGGTGTGCCGTGGGGAGTGTAGCGACCTTACGTGTACCAAAATACGCACCGCGAAAATACGTACGCACACACGTAGTTCTGGATCTACCCCATAGATTGTAAACATGTGGTCTTTAAAGACCGCATGTATGCAATATATGTAAGGAAACGCTACGTAGATAGCGTTAAATTGTTACTACGCATGCGTAGTGGCTAGAATGGTAAAATTGAATGAATGAATGAATGAAATAAGTACGTGCGGATTCGCAAAACTCCACACCTAAGTGGCAAGTGCACTCTCATGTCACGCCCCTCTTTACGATTAGCCTGCCATAACTTTCTATGCCTAACCCCGCCCATGCTGTAAAATGTAAATGCCTCGCCCCACCCACTTTGCGTATCCTCGTTCTTACGGAGTGCAGGCACATCCCTTCTTACGGATGTTATTATTTACGGAGACCAACTCTGAGTTGTTATGCGTAACTTCTGCTGCGCGCATAGGCAGACAGCAAAAGCCTGCAAACATATGCACACGGCCTGCGTGTGAACTTTATTAAGTCTGAATACTTCCCACTTGTTGGAATTGGATCCTTTTGCAATATGAATAGTGTCCCGATCCTATAGAACAGAGGAATTGGGGGAAGTCCAGGATGTGGTGCATCGTTATTTCTCTACACCATTTACTATATTTACAGGTTTAACAGAGCGTTAACCTTCTTCACAACACACTTTGTATTAAGCAATCAATAGTATAATATATCAAAAACTGTTAGGGCCAGATTTACTAAGCTGCGGGTTTGGAAAAGTGGAGATGTTGCCCATAGCAACCAATCAGATTCTAGCTGACATTCTCTTGTATGTAATAGGAAAGTGAGAGAGAGAGCTAGAATCTGATTGGTTGCTATGGGCAACATCTCCACGTTTCCAAACCCGCAGGTTAGTAAATCTGCCCCTGGAGTTCATCCCTGCTCTCTTAAATAACTAGAAAGAGACAACTTTCAGCTTAACAAGAGCTTAGGGTCACTAGGATTGGAAAATGTCCCCTTTTGGAATGGCCACATGTGTGAGCGCCGCTTTCCCAGGACGTATATGGATCATGTAAACGGTGGAGGCGGAGTGAAAGCGCTTACGCTTTGTGGATGGGGATGGATGCAAATAGTACAGTAAGGACTGGCTTCAGTCCTATAATCCTTGGTTAAGGATGGAGCGGGGATCTGCCATCGGACCTCCGCTACCGATGCCATCTGGATCCGGGCCATTAACACCAGTGTCCTCCTCAGAAAACTGTGACACATTCTTTCTCTGCATTCCCAGAAGAATGACTGTACTTGGCAGTCAGTTGGTTGGAAAGAAGAGAGATTTTGAAAAGGAGAGGATTTCAAGCACATTTAACAAAAATTATATTCATAAAATGCTTAATGAAAGGTGCTGATTTTTCTCTTTACAGCAGCTGCAGTGGACAGCGTGGTAGACTGCAGCACAAGAGTCATAGCTCGTGTTTAGACATTCGCTTAAATCTTGCAGGCATTATGTGCTGGTAGAATTGGCGGCAGTGAATTACCCAGTGCCTGTAGAACATGTCTAGCTGAGCCCAGTCATTTTCCATAGTCTTGATGGAGTGCCACTCTCTCTCCGTGAACTGCCGGTGCATGATACGAAAGAACTCTTCTGTGGAGCCACTACCTGGAAAATTACAAGCATACATTTACATAGCCTGGCTAGATATATTATTTTTCCCCTTTCAACAAATAAATGTGATCTTGTAGCATTATGTTCCATCTCCGACACTGGAGAATCGTGCTGAAGATTTACTGCAGAGCTGGCTGCAATTTATATCAATTACGTTGTAAAGTACAGTACTGGGAGCCTCTCTCTGCGACCAGGAGTAATAGCCCCGGGAAATTCGGCTAGGCTGCAGACTTCAACATAATACAAAACACTGGGGGCTGAGAGATGACAGGGGCTGTGTATGCCAAGCATTTTACTATGTAAGTGTTCACAGGTAATCATGTTTTTCCAACAAAATGATAATGATCAGACTATGCTGCTTATTTGTATAGGAATGTACACAAACCTTTTTGTTATTGTGATGATGATAATAATGGACCGTATTCACTGTTTACTCACTCTTCCAGCCCCTAATTCGCCCCTTGTTTTTAGGTACCTTATATAACCATATATAACCTTATATAGGTACGGACATTGCCTCTCCCCCGCTAATCTAAATCCCTCCCCCTCCCATTTCTTCCTAAGCATGCCCCGAGGCAACATTACGCTGCCCCTTTCTACTTAAAGTACTCCATGCATACTTTAAAGACCGCACGGATCCGAACTGGTACGTGAATTGCGTAAATGACCTACTATGCATGGTTAGTAGTGCAGTCCTTCTCAGGGATTCCCTTTTCCTGCCACCAGGTTCCCTCAACGCCTCATGTTCTACATTACCTGTTGTAATGCACTCCAGCCCTCCAAGTGCTGGATATGAGTTTTCCATGCGTAACTTTGGTGCTGCGGATACGCAGTATGAATGGAACAAGCAACTTATACAACCAAATGGAAAGAGATGGGGGGGTATCTGTATCAGGCGCAAAAGGTGTCAGTAAGGAAGTGCCAAAAATAAATAATACTACTCACAGAATGAAAGGTTTATATGGGATTGATGGATTCCATGAATGTAACAAACACAGCTTTATTCAAAATATGAAATTGACAAATTTACTGGTAACAAATATAATATAACAAAAAAAACCTGTGCAGACCAACCCATTTGTCTTTAGAGTTTGGAAGCTTTACAGACTTTTAATTTTATTTTTAAGAGCCTTGCAGCAGATTCAGCTATTGGTGGGATCAATAGTTCATTTTGCTGTAAATCAATAGTTTCAAGATGGCTTTAGTGATACACAGAAACACCTTAAATAATGTGCTAGCTAATGAACCAAGTGCACAATCTAATTGTGTGTTATAATTTGTTCTATGATAATAAACAATAGTGCATGCAAAGCCCACTTTCTACCAGATCAGTACACTTATATGTGAAATCTCAAACTAATATTCACATGAAGGAATGACCATCATAGCAATGAACACATGAAACAATCTAACACTATTACAAGGATATAAATCTAATGGGAGAAAGTTTAAACTGCAAACTGTAAGTTACATTCAACTATTTCAACATTAACATTGTGCAAAGTGATACTTAATTCAGTTTTTATTAATTATACTTCCCGATTCAAATTACAGGGATAATTGACCTTTTATAGCTGTAATATCTACAATACATCGATCTAATACACAGGGTTTTCTGTATATTAATGTCCTAGATAACTTTACTAGCTGCACTACCCCCCAGTTAACATTGGGCCAGATCTAGACTTAAGTACGACAGCGAATTTACGCTTGCTGGATGAGTAAATTTGGCTGTTGGAACGCACGGCAGATGTTATGCATCGTAACTTTGATCGTACGTAACCTGTTGGTAACTATGTACGAAGGGGCATGTCATCCAGGCATTTAAATTATACAGGTTGTGCTGGGTTAGGCATTTATGTATGACAAGGCGATATGTATGTCCGCAGATACGCAAGGAAAAGTTACGGTAGTGTTTGGAACTCGTAACTCAGTTCCAAACACTTGAATTACGTGCGTTCGAGTGGAGTGCCTGGGGGAGTGCATTATACTTACTAGTGTGTAACTACGCTTCGCGATCGTACTTAAAGTGAACTTAAGTCTGGATCTAGTCCATTTTTCTCTTCCACCAGAGGCAGAAAAGACCTGCTACATACAGACACTTTCTCTGGTCTCTCTACTAGTTATGTAATACAGTGCTGCACAACAAACTTCTGTAGTATCTAAGGGAAGTAATCATATCACCCGAGTGTAGCTGTGCAAATTCCCATCTATTATGGTAGTGTGGCTTTGCTCATTTCTCCTCACATCACTACAGTGAAGTGCATTCAGGGTCTATGCACTGATCCCAAATACCTCTATAATATCTTGATGGTGCAGAATAAATCCTGATGTACTATAGTAGGATGGAGCACAACTAATGGGGTCTAAATGGGGGAAGATGTCCGGTTGCAGTCCCCGCACCGATGGGCTGCCTATAGAAATAGTCTCTATTTAGAATAGGCAGCCATTTCAGATTCCGATCGGCATACTCACCCATTCATTTTCACAGGACCCAACGCACCCGCCACTGACCCGCAGCTGACAGCTCCAGAGAGGTGAGTACACTCTCCAGGGACTTTTAGTGTCTTTTAGGCTCTTAGGAAGGGAGGGTTAAGGTCAGGCTAGAGGAAAGAGGGTTTTAGGGTCAGGCTAGGGAGAAGAAAGGGTTAGGGACAGGTTCCAGGGAAGGGGGAGTTAGGGTCAGGCTAGGGAGAAGGGAGGGTTAGGGACAGGTTCCAGGGAAGGGAGAGTTAGGGTTAGGATAGGGAGAAGGGAGGGTTAGGGTAATCGAAGGCTTGGGGTTAGGAGAAGAGTTAGGGTTAGTTTTTAAATTTATCTATTGGAGCACAAAGTTCGGTGCTTCGGGGATCGATATGGATTGCGGATTGCTATGTCTCATCAAGGCATAAGCAAGTGATATCCCAGAGAGAAAGGCCCTATCGAAAATGGGACGTTTTAAGCGGGGACGCCTATATGACGCCTATATGAAAAACAATATGCAACATCATTTATACAGTGGCAGGGCTAGCTAGTGATTTGCTGAGGTAAAAAATGTAAGATTATGGGGACCAATCAGTTTTTAAAATTGGTGTTCTACTTTGGATCCCTTCATTTAAAATAACAAAAAAAGAAGAAAAAAAAGGAACAATCCCCCCCTTCCTCATTTAATAGCTAATTAATGGCTTAACTAAAAAAATAATTATACAATATTACCAAAAATGTCAGGGGGGGCTGTCAAGTTAGTAGTAGCGCCCCGTACGCTCCCTTCCCTCCACAACTGTGACTTTCCTAACCCTTCCCTGAAAAGTCATAGGTTTACCATAGCTGTGATCTGTCTTCCTCCTCCGGCAGCTCCTTCATAGCTGACGCTATAGCGTGATCACATGACCACAGTAAGGCGCTGATGTGACCTAAATCTCTTCAGTATCCTATAGACAGACAGGGCCCAGATATCAGAGCAAAAAGAATAAAGACAGCAATGCGCAAAGACATATTTTCAGGCCCACCGCCGCTGCATAGGGCCAGGTAACGTGTTCGTATGGCTGTAAACGCATCCAATGGATCCAAGACCTTCATTAAAAAACTGGTTCTCATATTTGATATATCATATGCCTGTGGATCCTGACTTGTCAAAACTAAAGCCATTCATATTATACTGATTATGCCTTTTTTCCTCTATTCACGCAGTCTATAGGTTGGCTAGCTAGGTCGCTAAAAATGGCTTGTAAAAGTTTACAATGTTGTCGGCAGTAAGGTTACACACACTGTCAGATGTCTTCATCACTGCATAAGAACATCAGTGTGCATACATTTATGAATATCATGATATACATTTTGTTAATGGATCAGTTTGTACATACGTTTAGTGATGCTTTGATATCAAGTGCAGTTTATTGACCCAGTATAGAGGCCAGGCCAGGCCCAGAAAACATGTGACGAGGAGCTGCATGTGTTCCAGACATGTGTCACGTTTAGAAACCAGTACAGGGTGTGACAAAATGGATGGAGGCGAGCACATGACATTACGTGTGCGGTTGCGTTGAAAACAGTACACAAAATGGTGGTTGCTCAAATCAATTAATAGGTCGATATAGACAGGTGCATGAGAGGCATAGGGCAATCTACACAGAAACAAAGGAAAGAAAATGTCCAACACACTGCCTTTAACCAGTAACACACGATACCATTCTATCTGTAACATACACACAGGATAGAGAATGTCCAGCAACACTGCCATTACCAGTAACACACGATACCATTCTATCTGTAACATACACACAGGATAGAGAATGTCCCATCAACACTCCCAATACCAGTAACACACTATACCATTCTATCTGTAACATACACACAGGATAGAGAATGTCCAACAACACTGCCATTACCAGTAACACACTACACCATTCTATCTGTAACATACACACACAGGATAGAGAATGTCCAGCAACACTACCATTACCAGTAACACACTATACCATTCTATCAGTAACACACACACAGGATAGAGAATGTCCAGAAACACTGCCATTACCAGTAACACACCTAACCATTCTATCTGTAACATACACACACAGGATAGAGAATGTCCAGAAACACTGCCATTACCAGTAACACACCTAACCATTCTATCTGTAACATACACACACAGGATAGAGAATGTCCAGAAACACTGCCATTACCAGTAACACACCTAACCATTCTATCTGTAACATACACACACAGGATAGAGAAAGTCCAGCAACACTGCCATTACCAGTAACAACCAATACCATTCTATCTGTAACATACACACAGGATAGAGAATGTCCAGCAAACACTGACATTACCACAAACAGACTATACCATTCTATCTGTAACATACACACAGAATAGAGAATGTCCAGCAACACTGCCATTAACAGTAACAGACTATACCAATCTATCTGTAACATACACACAGGATAGAGAATGTCCAGCAAACACTGACATTACCACAAACAGACTATACCATTCTATCTGTAACATACACACAGGATAGAGAATGTCCAGCAACACTGCCATTACCAGTAACACACTATTCCATTCTATCTGTAACATACTGCCAGAGGGACAGCAGAAGGTAAGGAGGGAAAGGCTGTCCCTCTGGCGGTCCCTGCGTCTGGCTCTCTTCCCCGCAGCTCTGCCTCCGGCTCTCTCCCTCGCATCACGCGCTACACAATGACGTGACGTGACCTAAGGTCACCACAACGTCATTGCGCAGCACGCACCGCGGGGAGACAGCCGGAGGCAGAGCTGTGAAGAAGAGAGCCAGATGCAGGGACCGCCGGAGGGACCGCAAAGGTAAGTTAAATCTAGGATTTTTTATTTATTTTTTAAGCTCTCGAGTATAAGCCGAGGGGGCCTTTTTCAGCACATTTTTTGTGCTGAAGCCTTTTTCAGCACATTTTTTGTGCTGAAAAACTCGGCTTATACTCGAGTATATACGGTAATCGAAAATACAACAATCGAAATAGAAATACAATCGAAATGTGCATGTTTCGTAACCTATTACATTCGAAATAGGGAACGTTCGAAATAGCGAAAATTCTAAATTGCGAACTTTCGAAATAGCAAAAATTCGCAATTTAGTGGTCGAAATACAGATTTTCGAAATTGGCATTTTCTAACCGGGGACTGACTACCGATAGAGAATGTCCAGCAACACTGCCATTACCAGTAACACACGATACCATTCTATCTGTAACATACACACAGGATAGAGAATGTCCAGCATACTGCCATTACCAGTAACACACTATACCATTCTATCTGTAACATACACACAGAATAGAGAATGTCCAGCAACACTGCCATTACCTGTAGCACACTATACCATTCTATCTGTAACATACACACAGGATAGAGAATGTCCAACAACACTGCCATTACCAGTAACACACTATACCATTCTATCTGTAACATACACACAGGATAGTCCAGCTCCAACAACACTGCCATTACCAGTAACAAACTATATCATTTTATCTGTAACACACACACAGGATAGAGAATGTCCAGCAACACTGTCATTACAGTAACAGACTATACCATTCTATCTGTAACATACACACAGGATAGAGAATGTCCAACAACACTGCCATTACCTGTAACACACTACACCATTCTATCTGTAACATATACACAGGATAGAGAATGTCCAACAACACTGCCAT